>JANJGK010009516.1:0-20947 GCA_039081455.1 Macrobrachium rosenbergii
ATTTACTCATGCAATCACAAACTCAAGTACACTTATAAAAAGTTTAGAGTGCGTTAGCACTCTAAAACATGTCATAAACACGTTGGTAACTTATGGAATACATACCACAAACAAGTTGAATATAAGTACCGACTAACGATTGCTTCATATCCAAAACAACAGGTCCATTTGCTTTTGATTTTTATATGAATATATTTGGACAAAAAATCAGGCCTAACATGTTGGTGCTTCACTGCAGTTAAACGTGACACAAACACAAAAAGGCAACTTATCACATACAAATCACAGACAAGTTGAAAACATGTCAACGACCTGAGTAAAGACCGAGTCTTTGGCAAATGCTGGAGAATTGTAAGAAACAGGTTATGACTACCAGTAAGTCGCTGACTTGTATACAACCTGTTTGTGATGTGTGTGCAACAAGTTGCCGACGCGTGTTCATAACATGTTATACTGCAAGTGTGGAAGCTCTCTTGGAATATGGATGAAGAGTTTAAAAGACACTTTCCACTTCAGGTGAGAATCATAATGTTCATGTCTCATTCTGAACGACACGCAAACTGTCCCGAGTTCTGTCTTGTGACAATAACAGACAGACAGACAGACAGATAGGCAAAAAGATATTTAATATGAATGGACATCACTGGGATAATCACTGTATTTTAGAGACTCTAGTAGACCACGGCTGTCTGCCTTTCTCAATGGTACATTTGGGACGTCACTCAATCAAAATTTCCAGCAAATATCTATAACTAATTTCGAAACTGATGTAGAGTTTAAAAAATAAGTAAATAAAACAAATAAATAATCTATTAAAAAACTGAAACTAAAATATAAAACTAATACAAAAATACAAAAAACCATAACTAAAAATACTAAATAATACGCAACCAAGATCAACTATACCTCTCCCTGGAGTCAGAATAAGCTTCTTCAAATGTCCACATACAGTATATACCTGAAACAAAAGGAAAATGAAAATCAGAGTAAAAAATGAATCATCATTTAGGAAATCAAATACTGAGTTATATATAGCCTTCACAAACTTCATGATGACTGTTTTCATGCATTCATCCTTCACAGAAAACAATATTTCAAACCCAGCTCTTGGAAAAAGCTCTTTCTGGTCCTTCCAACTGAAAGGGAAGAAGCAGAATAAAAGGAGGAGGAGGGAGACGATAAAAAAGGAATCAGGAGGAAAAATGAACAGTGAGGGACGCGAGGAGAAATGCAGATATTATGGAACAGTTCTCTCTCTCTCTCTCTCTCTCTCTCTCTCTCTCTCTCTCTCTCTCTCTCTCTCTCTCTCTCAGTGTTTTGTTTGTGCAAATAGAGAGAGAGAGAGGGCTCACTCAGAATTGCTATGAACATATGAGCCACATACATCCAGTATTTCCTTTGGTAAAAACTCTAAAAGAAAAATATCTCGGAATGCTTTATAACAACAGAATAAAAGGTTAAAGTCCCTTTACATCTAAAACTCCTATAAAACTACAGAGTTTGAACGAATAAAATGTCTAAATGAAACATCTAATATCCCATAATATTTCCACTGGAAAGAACAGAGTATTAACCGAATGTTAGCTGAATATTTACCCCATCCAGATTAACAATCAGTGGATGTTAACTCTGCATTTCCTATCATTTCAAAGCACTGATATTCCAGGCAATGTTAACCCTTTGTCAAATGCAAATGAATGATCTCTCTCTCTCTCTCCTCTGGTACAGTGTGGATAGGTTAACTCTCTCTCTCTCTCTCTCTCTCTCTCTCTCTCTCTCTCTCTCTCTCTCCTCTGGTACAGTGTGGATAGGTTAACTCTCTCTCTCTCTCTCTCTCTCTCTCTCTCTCTCTCTCTCTCTCTCTCTCTCTCTCAAACTTTATTACATACAAAATACCACATTCTCTATCAGCCCGCTGGTTTTTGACTTCCAGCTAAAGCTAATCTATCTCAATCCTAATCTATCCTAATCCTTCCTTCCATCCGCTTTGGTCAACCTTAGGATTGGGATAATCCTTTGAAACGTGTAGGTGGGTCCCTCCCAGGACGAAGGTCGTAGGATATTGAAATAGTTTTATGAGATTCCTTGAAGGAACTCGATCAAATTACTTTGCAAAGACTGTTCTATAACGCCTGAGAGAGAGAGAGAGAGAGAGAGAGAGAGAGAGAGAGAGAGAGAGAGAGAGAGAGAGAGAGAGAGTTAACCTATCCACACTGAAAAAGGAGAGAGAGAGAGAAAGAGCAATGTTCTCTCTCTCTCTCTCTCCTTCTCTCTAGAAAGTGACAGGTGCCTGTAGGGACAACTCCTAACGTCAACTGACCTTACCTGAAAAGGTCATCTTGACCTTTGACATCGTGACGACAAAATCCGTTTAAAGAAGACGTCACGTCCCACGAACGATGTCGCTTCAATGGGATCATTATTCACGAAAAACTTTCCAAAATGAGACGGTGAATAACTGATATATATCCATAACTGCTCAATAATTATACTGATAATCATAATAATTAGCATAATTATGATAGAATACCACGAATATTTTATCATTAAAACGTCAATGCTCAGTTACCGTGATAATCATAATCAGAATTATATAATTGCAACAAAATACAATTAAAATTTACAGTTAAATGTCATCTCTCAATTATACTGATAGTCATAATCAGAATGATCACAATAATGCCAAAATACAATCAATATTCACAGATAAACTGTCATTCACTTCAGCCCTGGCACATCCACAAAAACAGAAGGTTACATCGGCAATAAAAAAAACTCTAGACCTTTATTTTCATAATGATTGACTTTCGTGATGAATAACTGATGAGTAATGATGGACACAAAACGCCCCCTATGAGCGGTTATTCATCAAGCTATACATATGGTCGTTAATCCCGGCTGGATCTGGGTCGAAGTAATTTGCGTAAAAACGGAGTCAAAAGGGATTTTGCATAAATTAAATAAGTGAATATATTATGGAGTTCTTGCACTGCAAAGTGAAGGCGTGATCAGGTGTCTATAGGCCTAATTGCCCGAACCCCCCCTCACCAAATTGCAATATATTTGCGCCTCTATAGTGTTATGCAGTGAATAAGTATGAGAATCACTGATCGGGATTACGAAAGAGAGAGAGAGAGAGAGCGAGAGACGATGTTGATAGTTTAAAATGATGAGCCATGAGACCAAGTAAATTGAAGTATAACCATAACAAACCTCCAAGATGTGGGAAAGGATGGAGGAGTTAGAGGAAAGGTTATGAAGCGAAAAGGTCAGCAAAATTGACCTGATTTGTCCTTGCCAAAAGTGGGAGTTAAGATTGAACCATTAAGAGTAAAGTAGACGTCCTCAAGGAGGCGGAGTTTTATTCAGCATAGGTCCAGAGTTCATTCTGATCAATTTTTAGTGAGAGTTAACTTGAATCTCTTTAGAATAAGATCTGTGTCGCTCTCTCCTCTCTGACATCAAGAGAAATTTATAATTCCAGTGTGGCTGGCCGTGTGAACGAGTGTTAGTATTAAGAATAAACTTTATAAAAAAATTTAGTGCCCGGCAAATACTTACCCTACTCCTAAAAGGAAAAAATTTAAATATCATTGTGATCCAGAACTTACCAGTCCCCTACGTTACTATCAAGTGAAAGTCAACAGACAGAAACGGAGTCATTCATGTGTGGTGCAACGCAATACAAATAAAAAGTGCACCGCATAACAAATAAAGTGGTGGCAGTTTCGGAGGATTTCGCCCAGCGCACATTTGAAAAACATTAAATGTTCACGGCCCTAGAGAAATTTACAGAGAGTGAGCAGTGACGGCGCTAAAACTAACTCTCAGTTTAACAGCGCAAATAATTTCAAGACGGTCTTCAGCACTAGAAACACCAATACAGCATTAGAAGGTAGCAGAAGGGAACGAAGCAGAACGAAATATTCCATGAAGCAGTGAGACTTTATGCGTCGATCGGAGTGAAAAATTGACAGCGGTAAATCTCTGCCTAGTTTGAAACTTCCGAACATTCGCATAAGATCAACCAGAAATTCAGTTTAATAATTATATATGACCATAATAAGAACAATAGTAATAATCACGGCATAGATCAGCGGTGATTTTTATAAGAAGTATAACGAAATTTACGAAAGAAGCGGCAACTCGTGCAAACTTCGCCGATCGTAGCAGTGGAGAAGACGAAAACAAACAGTGTTGGAGGACGTATGAAAGTCGCTAATATCTACGTCAGTTCAGTGAACTTTTCTATCGTGTACGGACTCAAATACACGAAATTTCCAAAATTTTGGTCGCTAAAAGGGAGACTTAGCGAAAGGTAGCGGTAGAGCAGCGACGAAGACGGCGACGAACGAGAGCGGAAGACGGCGACGAACGAGAGCGGAAGACGGCGACGAACGAGAGAGGAAGCCAATGACCCGAGGTGAAGTTCGCGTCTTCAATCAACAGGAGAAGAGACACGGGTGACTGGTATTTACCACTATCGATAATAACAATTTGGAAGGGATTCCAAATTTTTCTTCGACAAATTCAGCGAGTAGCAGACTGGAAGTCGGCCGAGCTGTGCCGAATTATCGCTGGATGCTAACGACAAATTGCGCTCAAGTGAAATCAGCGGTATCTTCAAGTGCAAGACGACACGAAGCTAATTGAATAGTAAACATTCATTCCTAGTATCGGGGAATTATCAAGAGAATTTTTTTTTTCTCTCTGTGAATTAATTTTTTTTTGTGTGCGTGAAATTTTATATATAGTTATTCTTCCCTGCAGTGCGCAAATAAATTTTTTTTTTAAACATAAATAATTTAAGTAAATTATTTTTCTTTTGAATAATATTCTGAATAATATTTCCTTATTGTTGTACGAAGGAAATAATTTTTTTTTCTCATATTTAGTAATTTTTTTTACGAAATAGAAATTTTCGTTCACTTGGTGATAGAGACAATTCTGTTTAAATTATTCTATCATAATAATTTTTTTTGTTATACACTTGGCGCAGCATTTTGCAGTGGAACCCAAACAATTGTATACATAAATACTAATATCAGACTTTTTCAGATTGTGAGAGTCCTATGAAGGAATGAGTTAGGAAAAATTTGAATTTTCTTTGTATAGAGGGATACAGTCAACTCAGCAAACATGCAACTGAAATAAGTACCTGCTTCTCAAATTTTCTTTTTTTATTAATTTTTCATTCTTGGAATCATTGAATATTTTATGAGTTAATATGAATGACTCTTTTGATGAAGTAATTTCCCGACTGCAACAGACAAGAGGCGAAGACCAGACTCCATATAACCTAAGACCTGTACCTGAACGACTTTCTAGACCAATTGATCCTAGTAATACTAGACCCAGACGTTCTCGTAGTCAAGGTCCCCCACTTAGTTTACCGAGTGCGCCTAACCCTTCAGTTGTCACCACTAACCCAATAACTTCCATTGTACCTAGAAATTACAACATGGCGCAAGCCGCCGTAATCACCCAAGCCACTAGATTTTGTGGGACGGTAGACCCAAGTAATGTAGATAAAAGTAGATCAGAAGAATATGGTGTAAATCGATGGTTGGCAGACACAGAAAGCAGAATTTCAGCTGCTGGTATCACAGATGAGAGAAAGAAAATAGATGAAGCACTCTTGTATGTTAGTATGGAACATGGTGATGCACATACAGTTCTTCATTCAGTACTTTTTAGGAAAATTACTCTGTTTAACGAATTCAAGAAACAGTGCTTACAGTTTTGGCAACCAGAAGCACAGAAAGATCCATGGTACAACATAGGAACTTTCCATCATCAGAAATATGAGGGTAATCACTTAGTTTTAGCAACTAGAGTAGAGGAAGCTATAGATAGAGTGACGACAGATATGAAAGCTGTAGGAATTGTTGTTGGAAGGAAGGATGAATTTGATGATGATGAAACAGATTTAGCTAGTATATCCAAGGTACTTAGATATATGTCATTAGGACCAATCTACGATGCTTTGGATAAGGAAGAAAGAGTAGCCTTAAGAAGTACGGTGATAGGAAGCCAATGATGGAATTGTACAAACTTTGATGTACATAGAAAGGAAAGTAAAACAGAATTCATCAAGTAGTAGTGCAGATTTTACGGGAACCGTAGCTAGTGGAAACCCAAGAAATAATAGCAATCAGTCCAATAGAAACCAATCAGGGCAAGCTAGGTCTAGGTATCAGGGAAATAGAAATTCGTTTGATAGAAATGGTGGGAACAACAATAGGAGATTTAATCAATCAAATAGAAACAATCAAGGTAGGCCGCCAAATAGAGGTAACAATGGAAATAACAGTGGAAATAACAGGACTCCTGGACAGAGGGGAGCTAGTCAAGGCCAAAATTCAGGGAATAATAGGCCACAGTTCAATAGGCAGAGACTAAATTGTGGAAATTGTGGTTATTCCAACCATACAACACAGAATTGTAGAAGAAACAAATGGTGTTCGAATTGCAATAAGACAGGACATTTAATCCAGAACTGTTGGTACAACAAACAGGGAAATTCTCAAGGGTCTCAAAATAACCAAAGTACTCAGCCTAATAATCAGAATACCTCCCCCAGTAACCCAAATCAAGGGGATTCTCAGTGACAATCACAGAGAGCGCAGCAGAAAGGTCCATCCTTACAGCAAGAAGTAGTGACATTGAACAAGGATGTGTCCCCAACAGACATTACTCGAAGTAATGAAATGGTATTTTCTGTAAAGAATTTTAATACGTGTCAGGAAGAGTTGCCTATCATACAAGTACACTTAGAAGGTGTACTGAGTTCCATATTGTTGGATACAGGCAGTACTGTAAGTATCATAGATAAAGGCACTTTAATAAAACATATAGGTTGTGAGCTTTCCCAAATGAGAGAATCCTATAGGACCATAAAGGGGATCGCTGGAAAGCAAATAAGGGCTATAGGCAATGTCAATTTAGAGATAGAAATTCTAAATAAGAAATACAGGGAAGAGTTTGTGGTGTTGGAAGAGAAATATTTTCCAGCTCAAGCTCTATTTTCCTTCCAGGCTATGAAAAGATGTGGAATTGCACTAGATTGTAGCAATGGAAGAATCACTATCAAGGAATTGATAGAGGAAATGTTTGCTCTCTTGAAGAAGAGGAACAGTTTCAGATAAACTTGATCACTTTACCTGAGACAGCCTCATCTGAAGAAGTAGACATCCAACAGATAGAAATAGAATTTAATGCTAACCCGGGTAGGACAGTGAGTAGAAATTCAATGATAGAAGAAATAGGAGAAGATAGACAAACTACTTTTAAAAGCCTAGAAGCCACTCAGGAGGAATTCTCAGATAGCAGGTATGAACCTGATAACTCAAGTGCACGACAAGTAGATACCTCCGAAGAACTTAGTTCTTTTTCCCAACCTGACGATCCTGACACGCTAATAGAAGGTAGTAACCTAATAATAGGAGAAGATACGAAAGAGAAGTATCTCAATGAGGTGTTGCTGTTAGGCAACCTGAAAATGACAGAGATAGGTTCTGTGATACCACAAGATGAAAGTTCAGATGATACTGATGTCTGTTACACTGCCGATGCACAGAATGCAGAAGAAATCTGCTTAGTTAGTACTGCCGATGATAATCTTGTAAAACTCAAATTAAACAATAGCGTTATACTGCATCCACAAGGTCTGACAAAGGTTTGTCTTAGAATTGTAACAGATAAAAACCTAGGTGATACAGATGTGTTATTAGTTAATGAAGACTTACCAGACTTTGTGAAAATGGACAATTCCCTAGTAAGACTTAATGGTGGAAATTGTACGACTTATGTGTATAATTATTCTGACAAGAGACTAGAATTGCATGCCGGCATAGAATTCTGTAAGGGAATTGTGATTACTAACCCTCTACTAACCATAAGTGAAAAAGCATTTGTCTCTGTAGCTGACACAAGAGTTAAATTAGAAGGGGAAGTAAATAATACAGATTTTCCTCAATGTAGGGACAGGTTAATACAGATTTTAGAGAAATATAGAAATGTTGTAGCGGTAACAGGAGATAAGTTAGGAAGGACAGATGTCCTGCAGCACAAAATAGTCATAGAAGAAGGTGCTAGACCCTTTTATATACCTAACTACAAACTTCCAATAAGTCAAAGACCCATTGTAGACAAGATGGTTGAAGAGATGAAGGAAGATGGAGTCGTAATTCCTTCTAAGTCACCTTATAATTCACCTTTACTGCTAGTTCCAAAGAAAGACGGTACTTGGAGGATGGTAATAGATTACCGTAAATTGAATTCCCACACCGTCCCTGATCGAATGCCAATGCCAGTCATTAATGACATGTTAGCTCAATTAGGAGGTGCCAAGGTTTTTTCTAGCCTCGATCTACTAAGTGGATATTGGCAAGTTCCTCTCGATGAAGAATCCAAGCATCTCACGGCATTCAGTACTCACAAAGAACATTTGCAATTTGAGGTAATGCCGTTTGGTCTTACTTCGGCTCCTTTAACGTTTGTACGTTTAATGCTGCAAATCTTAGGAGGTGTTGAAGACGTATCGGTTTATCTTGATGATGTAATAATTGCTAGTAAGGATATAGAGAGTCATTTAAAGACAATAGAATTAGTATTAGATAGGCTCAGAAAGGCCGGATTAAAGGTAAAAATTAAGAAATGTCAGTTTCTGAAGAAATCTCTAGAATATCTAGGACATGTTATTAGTGAACATGGTTTGAAAATGCAAGAAGGAAAGATTAAGGCTATTGTGGACTATCCAGCCCCAAGAAATTTGAAGGCACTAAGAAGATTCCTAGGTATGGTAGGATATTATCGACCTTTCATAAAGGGATTTGCTACCATAGCAAAACCATTAACTGAGTTAACTAGGAAAGATGCTAGCTATGAGTGGAAAGATGAACAGGAAACAGCGTTCAAAACACTAAAGGATATGTTGATAACAGATCCTATCCTAGTTTATCCAGACTTCGAGAAGGAATTCTACTTAGCCTGTGATGCTTCAAGTACAGGACTAGGTGCCGTCTTGATGCAAAAGGATAAAACAAGGATGAGGATTGTATACTATGCCAGTAGAGTTTTGAATGCAGCTGAAAGAAATTACAGTACAACAGAAAGGGAATGTTTGGCATTAGTCTGGGGATTACAGAAATTTAGACACATTTTGCTAGGACATAAAATTAATGTTCTTACAGATCATAAACCCATTTGTGATCTTTTCAAGAAAAGGGCTTTTACCAACAATATGAAGTTCAATAGATGGTTCGTTAGCGTATTAGAATTTGCCCCAGAATTTAGATACATACCTGGTAGATATAACACATTAGCTGACGCCTTATCTAGATCACAAGAAGAGAATGAGAAACAAATTACCACTCATAATTTCGCCTTCAGTTGTCAAATCACAGACTTAGATTTAGACAAAGTTCGTCAGAAACAACAAAAGGATTCTAGAATAAGGGAAGTAATTGGTAACCTCTTGCAAGATGAGAAAAATTCAGAGTTTCAATTGATAGATGGGTTATTGTACAAGACTTCAGACGAACCAAATGCTTGTTCACGTTTGTACATTCCTAATACACTAATACAAGACGTTTTAGAACTAACCCATTCATACAAGTTATCAGGACATCCTGGAATTAAGAAAACATGTAGAACAATCACTAGAAACTATTTTTGGCCTCGATGTAGTGAAGATGCTACTCGATTTGTTCAGAATTGTACCCTATGTAATATACATAAGGGGAATGTCAACGTCAAGGCTCCTCTGGAAATGTATCCTTCAGAATTAAATCCTTTTCAAGTAGTCACAATGGATTTCTTAGGTCCATTCCCGAACACCATCAGAAGAAATAAACAGATTTTAGTTTTCATTGACTATTTGACTAGATACGTAGAAATTGTTCCAACCAGAAACAGAGAAGCATCAACGGTGGCAGAAGCCTTTAAGTCTAGAATCATAACCAGACATTCATGTCCTCAAGTTTTGCTCTCAGACAATGCTGCTGAATTTACTAGTGACATTCTAAAGAAACTGTGTGACTTTTATGAGATACAGAAATGTCAAATAACAGCACATAAGCCAAGCTCAAATGGAGCAGTAGAAAGAACAAATCGCAAGATAAAGGATGTTCTGAAAACATTGGTAACACCAAGCACTGAAGACTGGGACTTGACTCTCGAAGACATACAATTTACTCTAAACAACACAGTAAATGAATCAATAGGAGAAACTCCTCATTTCCTATTGTATGGCTACCAAAAGAGAATGCCAAATTCACTTTTGGACGATGCAGCACCACCCAGACGTACGTACAACTACGAGGACTATATTGCTTGGAAGACAAGACGTATGTACGAGACCGTTAAAGTCACCAGGGCTAGATTAAAGGAGTTACATAAAAAATCTAGTAAGTATTACAATAACAGATCCACCATACCTTCGTTAAAGGTAGGACAACAAGTTTATGTACTCAATCATGTTCTTGAAGGACCTAATACTAAAGTAAACCCAAAATTTCGAGGTCCATATAGAGTTTTAGAAGTTTTGAAGTTGAATAAATTCAAGTTAATGCATGAGATTACCTTGAAAGAATCCATTGTACATTGGAACCACATTAAAGTAGTTCATTCAGAACCTTGGTCGTCTACCCAGTTGAAAGATTTGTCCAATAAAGATAAGATAGATAATAAAATAGAATCTTCAACGACCCCAAGGTATAATTTGCGAAGAAGGTAATGGCAAGTGCAATGGTAAACAAATGTAGTTGATAAGATTTTTACTGCTTAATAACATTATTTCAGCAAATGGATTGTATGGTGGTTGGCAGTGAGTCAAATTGTGAACTCACTCGTACAACTAAGGAAGGGAGCCATCATCAAGGAACATGGCAAGGTAAAGATGATACAGGACCTAGCCATTGTTAAGATAGGAACGGAGTCCATATTCGATCAGAGAGAGCAGTTAGTCCAGCTGAGCAAGCAGATACAGGCAGGATTACAAAGTGTCCAAGATAGAAATTTGTACGACATGCTCTCCAAGTTGCAGAGGGACATTGATAGTGTTATGCCAAGGAAAGTAGTAAAGCGATCACTCATACCGCTTTACACAATCTCTTTGGAGTGGCGACCGATGGTAATGTTGAAAGGCTAAAGGAAAGAGTGGCACAACTTGAAAATTGGGCTTCTGAGCAGGGCACTGTCTATAATAAAGTAATAGGAAATGTCAATCAAAATCAGAAAATGATCACAGTGCTGAAAGAATTTGTGAATAGTGCACTCCATAATGTTTCATCAGAAATTGCTAGAATCCATCAAACAGAAATGATGGAGCAACTGCTCATAGAAACAAGTAATTTCCTTCTGGAATACAAGGAATTACTCAATGCAATCATGATGGCAGGTAAAAACCTGCTGTCGCCTTTTCTGATAACCCCTAGTGAAATTGAAGCCATTATCCAGAAGTGTGTTGTAAACAACCATTTGAAGCCACTAGTAGAAAATATAGTGGACTATTATGGCCTGATCACAGTGAAAGTGGTAGCCAATCAAATCATACTAGTGATCCCTTTCAACAATCCAGACGTCAACTCGTTGATGTCAGTCTATCCATTCCCAATGGTAGTAGATAATAAATCCATTGTACTAGAAGGAACAGTTCGACACTTTGCCTTGCAGCATGATTCTTTCCTAGTGACCGAAATTCCCGAACATGAGTTCAGGGAATGTGTCATGCTTAATGATGGTGTATATGTTTGTAACATTGTGAATTTCTATGAACCCTTGAATGCTCTTCATTGCCTAGATGATCTTGTAAACAACAAGAATGGTAAGAACCATTGTAAATATCTACCGTTTACAGAAACTTTCAAGGCTCAAATCATTGATGATGAAATTTTTGTGTTCTCAGCAAACAGATTGAATGCTAAGATTGACTGTAAGTCAAACAAAACAGAAGTAGTTTTCATTAACGTACACTCATTTTCATCTGCTTGTGAATTGGTCATTCTACATAATTTGTATTACAAACCTACAGTCTTCACGACGTACAGTTTAAATTTCACTAAAAGTGTACATCAGTTTGAAGTTATTAATGAATTTCAGCTTTCAGAACTGGAATTGGAGACATTCACAAAGCTAGAAGAGGTTCATACTTTCTTTCATACGTATAAGACCGAGATTTCTCCTATCATGTCATTCATAAATGTCATTCTTTTGGTACTGTTTGCTTTTATTTCCTTTATAATTGTCAGGAAATTAATATTGAATAAGCTTACTATAATCAAGGACATGATGGACAGAATCCTTCCTAGAGAGTGATAGCGTTTACCATTGACTTGCACTTGAACATTTGATGATTGATTTTTTTTATTATACAATTTATGATTTTTTAGTAACAATCAGATATGTTCTTCATGTGTGAATTTTTACCAAGTTATCAAGATTGATAACCGGAGAGTAATAGGCATTTGATATATTTACTTTGCCATAATTTTCTTGCATTTATTGCTTATTAATAGAAATGATTGAAATTGAAGTAATTGACTATAGTCAAGTTTTACTTTGAATGTATATCATAGGCATTCATATAATTTTATTTCCATGCACCTGCTTACATGACTACTTATTCAAATTCGCATTACATTATTATTGCTAGGTTTACCTTAGTTGGTTGGCTTAGACTTAGTTTTTGTAATGGTTTTGTATACTGTTGAGTTGATTATCTACTTGCATTGTAGTCAATGCAGGTAGGTGGCCGAGTGATGTTATGCAGTGAATAAGTATGAGATTCACTGATCGGGATTACGAAAGAGAGAGAGAGAGAGAGAGAGAGAGAGAGAGAGAGAGAGAGAGAGAGAGAGAGAGAGAGAGAGAGAGATATGCAGTGAATAAGTATGAGATTCACTGATCGGGATTACGAAAGAGAGAGAGAGAGAGAGAGAGAGAGAGAGAGAGAGAGAGAGAGAGAGAGAGAGAGAGAGAGAGAGAGAGAGAGCGAGAGACGATGTTGATAGTTTAAAATGATGAGCCATGAGACCAAGTAAATTGAAGTATAACCATAACAAACCTCCAAGATGTGGGAAAGGAAGGAGGAGTTAGAGGAAAGGTTATGAAGCGAAAAGGTCAGCAAAATTGACCTGATTTGTCCTTGCCAAAAGTGGGAGTTAAGATTGAACCATTAAGAGTAAAGTAGACGTCCTCAAGGAGGCGGAGTTTTATTCAGCATAGGTCCAGAGTTCATTCTGATCAATTTTTAGTGAGAGTTAACTTGAATCCCTTTAGAATAAGATCTGTGTCGCTCTCTCCTCTCTGACATCAAGAGAAATTTATAAGTCCAGTGTGGCTGGCCGTGTGAACGAGTGTTAGTATTAAGAATAAACTTTATAAAAAATTTAGTGCCCGGCGAATACTTACCCTACTCCTAAAAGGAAAAAATTTAAATATCATTGTGATCCGTTACTATCAAGTGAAAGTCAACAGACAGAAACGGAGTCATTCATATGTGGTGCAACGCAATACAAATAAAAAGTGCACCGCATAACAATAGGCCTAATTGTCCATCCCCCAATATTGCTTATATATATATATATATATATATATATATATATATATATATATATATATATATATATATATATATATATATATATATATATATATATATATATATATATATATATATATATATATATATATATATATATATATATATATATATATATATATATATATATATATATATATATACAGTTATTACTGTTTTATACATGAGCATAATTCATGAGAGAGAGAGAGAGAGAGAAAGAGAGAGAGAGAGAGAGAGAGAGAGTTGTTGGACATGTAACGGTTTTGAATAAGGAGCCAATTATTATTGTCTACAGCCAATGGAATGAATCTGATTCATCAGCTGAATGTGAATGTGAACAGAAAGGCGTCACAATCGCCAGTCACTTGAGAGAAGGTGCAAGTTCTAAGTAACTGGAAATGAACAGTAGTGTAAAAATGAATAAAGAAGAATAACCGTTCCAAAGACCTCCTTCCCTTCTCTCAAACAAAAGAGCCTCGTTGCTTCGACCGAATACGAAGACGTAAAACTAAACTAAACTAAACTAGAAGAAACGGAACGAAACTAAACGTGTAGTTTTCAGTTACGCTGAACTTTTTAATCTCTCTTAAAAGTCTTTGTGTGTTTCTTCTCCATCTACAACTCAGCAATTCCTTTCCTCATTTCTTCATATTTCCCTCTTCGTTGTAACTTGACAGCTAAGCATAAGTAACGTCAAGTGCTCCGACTGATAGGCCTAGATTATCTAAATAACATAATTAGCCTAATTCACCTAATAAAAATAATATAATCAGCCTTCTTAGCCTATTCAACTGCACAGCGTTTCAAGTCTTTCAAAGCGTAAGACGACCTTGTGAACAGAGCATAGGCCTAGCCCTGGTGGGGCGGGGGGCAGGTTGATGTTAAGGGCATTGCCGCCCCCCAACCCCACCCATCCACCATCCTACCCAAACTGACAATTAATAACCATATTATTTTCCCTCAAGTAATAGTTAACTTGTTAACTATTGTACGAATGTAATTAAATTGCATATTTAAGAACAAGTCATTCTCGTATTGGTAGGAATCACTCTCACCTAATTTGGGGGGTCCATTGTTACGTATGACGTCATTCACTTTCCCCACAATAAAGATTCCAGTTCAAAAACCTCCTAATTCTAAAATTGTTCACTTTACGAATCTTGAGAGCAATAGGCCTACCACTTGTAAACAATGCTGCAAAAAATACACTTAGTTCAAAGAACAATGATGTGTATAGGCCTAGTTTATGCGTTGCTCAATCAATGAAGTTCCCAATTCAGAAACATCCTAACTCTAAAATTGTTCATTACACGAATCTTACTAGAAATAGACTTGCCAATCGTAAACACTGGTACAAAAATACGTTTTGTTCAACGATCAATCTTAGCTTGCGCACTCAATGAAGATTCCAGTTCAGAAACACTATAATTCTGGCAAGCAATAGGCCTACCACTTTGTTCAAGGAACAATCTCACCAGAATAGGCCTTTTTTACGCCCTGCACACAACATGCGCCTAATTCGGATGTTTTTTCACCCGTTCACGAAGCCGAATATCCACGACTGCAATACAATATATCAATTCCACAATGATTACATTTTGTTTTTTATGGGAAAAGTTTGGCTCCAAATTCACAAAAGTCTCCTTTGTCACAATAAGCGTCAGGAAACATGAACAACCCGTCTCTCGTGGGAAAAAAAACTGCTTTAAAAACGTTAGACACGGCAACGAACGCGATGAAACTGAAAAGGGTTACGGGCCTGTCAGTCGAATGAACGCAACCGCGGTCAGCCGTGAGGAGTTTATTGGCACAACTATGGTAGCCTTTTCGTAGGCCTAAGCTGAATTTACCGTCCAGTTTCAACATTATAATCGAGCTGTTCCGTGCCTTACGTTAGCTTTTGCAGGCTCCTAAAGACAAAACGCCTGAAATAAAAATAAATAAGTGTATAAATAGATAAACATTATTTCAACAACTCGTTTCTCCTAAAAAGTTGTTTTTGTCTAAACCGCCTTCGGAACAGACGCAACTTTTCACCTACACAACATTGCACCTTCTACTTTTTCTCCCGTAGAATTAACACCAAAATGGCCTTAACATTAAACAATTTGCTAAGATTTTACCTTGGCTTCAACCAAAATGTGTTATATTTTGCCTTAAAATTATAGTGAGGTTGTGGAATCAGAAGATTCCACAACCTCACTATAATTTTAAAGCCAAATATTCAAGCAAGGAGCAAATCCATTCCTGCTCTCTGTGTGTCAGTTTTATTCTCTACTCCCTCGATTCTATTTGTTCGTCTCCTTTTCCTGTAACCTCTCTCTCTCTCTCTCTCTCTCTCTCTCTCTCTCTCTCTCTCTCTCTCTCTCTCTCTCTCTCTCTCTCTCTCTCTCAGCTGAAACATTACAGAAAGAATACAAAAAGACCTTTCCGGCGAACCTGTCTCCTAATTCGTGTAACGCTTTCGTTGTCACTGCAAATATAATAATAATAATAATAATAATAATAATAATAATAATAATAATAATAATAATAATAATAATAATAATAATACAAAAAAACTTATTCTATTATTTTTTGTTCGATTTTACTGTGAGCTCTCTCCCGCCTGTTTTGGAAATGTTTGCCTCTACAGCTTTGGGCGTTTCTCTGTCTTTTTGACGCCTCTCTCTCTCTCTCTCTCTCTCTCTCTTTCTCTCTCTCTCTCTCTCTCTCTCTCTCTCTCTCTCTCTGTTCTTTTGACAGGGTTAACTTTCGTAATAAAAGGATGCTAAGTATTTTTTATTAGGGACTTGTAATTTAATGTTCAGGGAAAAATAAAACCTTTATCGATGTAATCAACATCGACTCTGTACTGACTGACACCACCAGACTCATCGTAGACGATAATTCGATATTAACCTAAAACTGACCAGAATACCCAACATGGTATTAACACCAGGAATAAAACCAAGTTAGGCTTTCGAATGTTATCAACCTGTCTGATCCAGAACGCAGCTGCATTAAGTTGATCCAAGTCACTTACAGCTGTTAGAAAGTTTCATAATATATATAACAATTATCTCATTTTCAAACTCGTCAGTAACTTGAACTCTTGCTTTTCAAAATCGGAATAATCTTCTCTTTTCTTTTTCTCTTCTTTCCTTCATTAATTACTAAACTTAGCAAATTATCGACTAGGCATGAAAACTGCTTCTCAAGGTAAACTAATATTGACGCTCCTAGTGACATAAGCCTATATAAAAGCTTCCACCTCAAGTTCTTTTATTCCAACTGGTGATCTGCATTAACCGGAGGCAACAGACGATAGATAAAACAGGTTCATCGGTAGATTCCAAAGTAAACAGTGGCATCGAATCCCTTAAATCTGAGCGTGATCCGTCCTTCATTGGGTCTTAGTCTCCACATAGGCCTAACTTCGTAAGTTAGTTATTAGGCCGTCTGTGAATGCAATACGCATACTTGTCGTGGCGTAAGAATAAATTAAAATCCCGTTGAGTTTTGGAAATTTATATATACAGTATAATAAAACGTTAAAATTCACTGCAGTTCCAAGGCGAACCGGTCTCCCCTTCAGGTGACTACACTGTCAAATACAATAAGAGGAGGAAAGTCAGTTGCATACGTATTTCTTCCTCTCTGAACTCGTTACTGTCCTTCTTTTATTGTGTGTGTGTGTATATATATATATATATATATATATATATATATATATATATATATATATATATATATATATATATATATATATATATATATATATATATATATATATATATATATATATACATACTGTAATCATCTGAAGAGGAGACCAGTTGAACTTGAAACTGCACTGAATTTCAACTTTTTTTTTTTTTATTTATGTATTTCCAAAACTCAACGGTATTTTAATTTCCCCCGTCTCTCGCCAACAGCTCAAAATGTATAGAAAACGGAGGACAGATCATATGAATGGGTAACTGAGGCATAAAATAAGATTCATTAACTTTGCACTGTCATGGTTCCCTGGCTGATGAAAGGGATCTGTTAAAGGCCTATTGCTCCTGTCCCATAAGATTACAATGCACATGTCGGCATCTGATCACATACATGTCACAAACAGGTTGAAGACATATCAACTTCGGCAAGGCGAGAACAAATCTTTGGGCAAATTCTATAAAATCGTATCAACAAACACTGGTTAGCACTACCAAGAAGTCGCTGACTTCTATCCTACCTGTTTGTGAACCTCCGCAATAATGAACCCTCTCCAATTAATAACCACCAGCTATAATTAACTCTCTGCAATAATTAGACCTCTGCAATTATTAACCCCTGGAATTATTAACATCTGCAATAATTAACCCTCAAAAATTATTAACCTACGTAATAAGTAACCTTCAACAATTATAAACGTCTACAATAATTAACACTATGCAATAATTAACCTCTGCTGTTGTTAACCTTCAGTAATTATTAGCCACATGTCATAGTCAACCCTCTGCAATAGCCGAACCCTCTGCAATAATTAACCAAGTGCAATAATTAAGCATCTGCAATAACCCTCTTCCATAACTGACCCTTTTCAATAACTAACCATCTGCGATACTTATCCACTTGATATAGTTAACCTCCTGCAACAATTAACCTTTTACAATCATTGCCCACTTACAATAATTAAGCATCTGCAATAATTAAACATCTGCAATAATTAACCCTGCAAAAATTAACCACCTGCTATAGTTAACCATCTGCAATAATTAATGTTATGCAAAAATTAACCACCTGCAATAGTTAACTGCCTTCATTAATTAACCCACTGCAACAATTAACCCTCTGCAATAATTAACCCTTTGCAATAATCAACACATTGCAATAATTAAGAACCTGACATATTTAACCATCTTCAATAATTAACCCTCTACAATAATTAACCTCTTGCAATAATTAACCTTCTACAATAATCAACCTCTTACAATTATCAACCATTCACAATAATTAACCACACTCTATAGTCAACACTACAATAATTAACCACTTAAAATAATTAACTGCAATAATTATCTACCTGTAATAATTACCCCTCTGCAATACTTAACTACAATCAATAGTCAACCCTCTGCATTAATTAACAATCTGCAATAATCAACCCTTTAAATTAATTAATCACCTGCAATAAATAACCACTTGCTATAGTTTACCATCTGTAATAATTAACCATCTGCAATAATTAACCACTTGAACTATTAACCTTCTGCTAAAACTAACCACAAGTTACAGTTTACCATCTGCAATAATTAACCCTATGTTTTATTAACGCCCTGCAAAAATTAACCATCTGCAATAACTAATCCTCTTTTATTAACCACTGCAATAATAAACCCCTGCAACAATTAACCATCTGCAATAATTAACCATCTGCAATAATTAACCCTCTGCAATAATTAACCATCTGCAATAATTAACCCCTCACAATAATTAACCCTTGGCAATACTTAACCTCTCACCAATAATTAACCCTCTGCAACAATTAACCCCTGCAACAGTTAACCCCTGCAATAATTAAGCATTTGCAATAATTAACCTTTGCAGTAATTAACCCCCTGCAACAATTAACCCTCTGCAATAATGTACCTTCTGTAATAATTAACCCTTTGCGATAATTAACTCCCTGCAACAATTAACCCCTGCAATGATTAACTCCTGCAGTAATTAACCTTCTGCAATAATTAACGCTGCAATATTTAAAAGTCTGCAATAAGTAACTACCTACAATAATTAACTACCTGCAATAATTAATCCACCTGCAATAATTAACCTACTGCAAAAATTAACCCTCTGCAATAATGAACCCAACAGTAATTAACCCTTGCAACAATTAACCACCTGATATAATAACCCTCTGCAATAATTAACCCTAAGCAATAACTGCATCGCAGTTATTGTCTTCAGGTTCCAACTTCTTTTATGACGTGCGGCTGAGTTGGTAGCGTCCTTGCCTTTCAATTGAAAGACCCCGGTGTGTCATATATATAATATATATATATATATATATATATATATATATATATATATATATATATATATATATATATATATATATATACATAATTAAATTACGAATTAACGTTACGGTATATCACATCGAGAGAGAGAGAGAGAGAGAGAGAGAGAGAGAGAGCCGCCGTGTCGACCCACCAATCCAAAGCAATTCCGAGAGGAACGACACTTCCGTTCCCCCGTCGCCTTCCACCCCCTCCTTCATGCAAATGAGGTGGAACACCAACCTTCTAAAGGCAATGCATCACCTACTGTACTTCAAATGACATAAAGACATGACCTAAAAAGTTTTCGAGATCGGACGCAGGAAGCGCAAACCTCCGCCAACGTTAAGAGCACATTTTTGGAACTGGAATAGAAAACTGAGGCCAAAAGCCAACTCTGGGACCTCTGAGGTCATTCAGTGCTGAAAGGGAAATTGAGAGGAAGAGAAAGGTTTGAAATGCACAACCTTTTGCAGCTGAAGAAGAAGCACTATGAAGCAGTTGTTGAGAGAGGGTTGGGGAAAGTAAGATGGAAGAAAGGGGAATATGAACGGAGGTGCAGCAAAAGGAATGAAAGGGTCGGATTGCAGCTAGGGTCGAAGGGACGCTGCAAAGAACCTTAGGTAATCTCTGACGCCCAAATCCGCACCCTGGCTCCTCTATGAAGGCGCACCCCTCATCTCAGCCCCCAACCCTTTTACCCCTTCATTGCCATTCTAGACCTTATGCCATCTCTAGCTCTGTCCCCGTGGATGAACGAGACAGTCATCCTTTCTCTCTCTCTCTCTCTCTCTCTCTCTCTCTCTCTCTCTCTCTCTCTCTCTCTCTCTCTCTCTCTCTCTAAAATAATGAGAGACTTCGGGAATATATACGAGAGTGCTGGAGAGATGATCTCTTTTGGATTAGAGAGAGAGAGAGAGAGAGAGAGAGAGAGAGAGAGAGAGAGAGAGAGAGAGAGAGAGCCTGGATTTACTGGCTAGACAAGCATATAAACAGTACAAATTAAGTACACACATACATTTATGTGCATATAATATATGAATGTGTATTTGAACGCAAACTCGAGAGAAGATCATAAACTCGTAACTTTACCTGTTTAACAGTTGAGTAAACCTCCAGAAGACGACGTAACCTGGAAATAATAGAATTACATATTAACAAAAAAAGACATTAATCATTTTATCATAATATATGAGTAAGATTCATCAATCAATACTTGTCAGCATCCTTTTAAAAATGAATAAATGTATAAATAAATAAACAATACATAAATAAATAAATTCACTTAGAACTTTAAAGTTCTCGGCGTCACAGAAGAAACAATTCATTGGAAAAT
>JANJGK010009517.1:0-20936 GCA_039081455.1 Macrobrachium rosenbergii
AACGAATTGCACAGCATAAGTATAGTATCGCTACTGATCAAAGAAACAGCGCCATTAGTAAACATGCTAGAGAATGTTTTTATCCAATTCAGTGGTCTCAAGCAAGAATCCTGTTCAGAAACAATAATTTTATAGAAAGAAATCTAATAGAAACGGCATGTATTCAATATAGTGAAAACAATAACTTCAATGGCAGTATAGGCTTATTCAAGACAGACCCGCAATTTTATGAAAAACCAGTACAAATTATGTAATATATTGACTTGGGTATTCACTTAATTACCTGTTTAGCCTCATTAGACTGTTAACCTTTTCTATTGGACGAACTATGTACTAGACAATTTATATTTTATATTATCCTGTAACAGTTGTAAGCACCGTTAACCATTTGTGGTTGTTTGCTTTATGTAAGTCTTGAAGCCAAATGTAAACATATGTCCGGTATATGTTTTTCTTAAACTGATTAGTCAATAAAGTTCCCCGGAAGAGGCCTGATGGAGGGCGAAACTGTTGGGGCAAATTAAGAACTCCATTTCCTTTTCCTCTGGTTTTCTCCTTCATTTCCATTGTGGAGTACATCGTGATATTTTATCTTCGTGATTGAGAAGAATACAACTAAATATATATATATATATATATATATATATATATATATATATATATATATATATATATATATATATATATATATATAATATATATATATATATATATATATATATATATATATATATATATATATATATATATATATATATATATATATATATATATATATATATATATATATATATATATGACCTGATTCTCGATCATATATAGGTTCTACCAATACAAATGAAACGCGTAGGATACAATTAACACACGTATTTTCCTTATCAGTTACACAGGGCCCTGCTGCTGATATTAAGCTACTTAATTATGCAATTATAGTAGGGAGGTACTCTGAGGTTAAGTTAAGTATACCTTAGTTTTACCAGACCACTGAGCTGATTAACAGCTCTCCTAGGGCTGGCCCGAAGGATTAGACTTATTTTACGTGGCTAAGAACCAATTGGTTACTTAGCAACGGGACCTACAACTTATTGTGGAATCCGAACCACATTATAGCGAGAAATAAATTTCTATCACCAGAAATAAATTCCTCTAACTCTTCATCAGCCGGCCCATCGAGTGACAGTCCGCAGCTCTACCGACTCAACCAACAAAGAGCTGGTACTCTGAGGTGACGCGCCGATCACTGTCTTCGAGATGCGCCGCAACCCGTCGACCACTAAGCCCTTACTAATCATTAACTTTTCAAACTGAACTTGCTTAGGTCATAGACCTCAGCTGATTGGTCTCTTATAATAGAAAGGAACCAATAAGGGTCTTCGGTGTATGGCACTCATTTGAATTGCCCACGCCAAACCCCAACGATCGTATGGCCTTCGACGAATCAGCAGTATTTATTTGTTACTCTCTGATCACAAAGACGTACAAACAACTATCAGATTGTCTGTTACGTCTCAAAAATTAATTTCTATATAAATCAGTTCACCAACCCCCTCTAAAAGTTTTGCATCTCACAGGACTCACAACACTACTTTTTTCCCAATTAGTTTCTCTGCTATTTGTGCACTGCCATTTGAGTACCATAGCTCCCGACATGTTATCAATAATTCATGCAGAAACAAAAACTAAAACTTAGCAAGCCAGGGTCAAATTGCATGGTTACAATTGGCAATTTACAGTGTTATGAATTCCATGCATCACAGTGCTATGACTTTTTTTTATTAAAAAAAATGCATAGGATCAGTGGAATAATAATTTTTAGCTCCACACATTAACACACAGTTTTCTTAGACTTGGATTGCAATAACCTGCAGTTCAAGAAATAAAAGCAAGGCAGAAACCAGATTACTGTCAATCATCAAGACAAAATAATTTTGTAAAATCTCAGAAATTGAATAAAAGGAACAAATGACATGAATAATATCAACCATAAAAAATTAAATAAATGATCATGGAATGCAAGTAAATAGACACGTTTACGATGCTTTCTTTTCACAACAGAACACGACACCAATATTTGTGACCTTCGTCTGTATGCACATTGGGTGCACTATTAATGATCCCCAGACATGCTTGTACATCGTCTTCACTCTCCTTCCCCAGATAGCCAGGCAGTCCCGGGAAAGGGGGTACTGGCTTATTCAGGTGCCACATCAAGACATCTTCTTTGACGGGATGCCTGTGTGATAGGTGGTACTCGCCTTGGACACCGGTTTTAATATGCTGGATCATCGCAGTGTCATTTTTAATTTCTTTCACACGATATGGTCATAAGTAGGCGGGCTCGAGTTTATGTTTCCTCGGTTGCAGGCTTTTCAGATAGATTCTGTCCCCTATTTGTATCTTAGATGGTTACGCGCGGAATCGCTGATCATATTTTGTCTGATACTTTTCACTGGCCCTCAACAAGAGCGTCTGTGTTGTCTGGAACGCTCTTCGGGTCAAGTTACAGAACATCACCTGGTATTGTTCGACACTATATAACAGTAAAGTCCTAGGGTTTACGATCACAGTATGTGGCAATGAAGGGTCCTGTCCATACACTAAAAAATACGGGGTCTCTCTCATGGAGCCGTTATATGCTGTATTAAGAGCAAGTTCCACCATTGGCAACATCTCTACCCACTGATTCGGACTGTCTGCTGCTAAATATTTCAAAATATTTGTTGCTACTCTATTATGAGATTCAACTAACCCATTGGCTGAAGACTGGTAAGATGCGACCGTCAAATGTTCTACATTCAACATTTTTGTCAGGTCTTTTATTACTTGGTTAATAAATTCATGTCCATTGTCACTGATTAACATACAGGGGCAGCCCACTGTGCAAACTTGGCATAGGGCCACCTCTTCATCTTTTGAACGTCTTGGCACCTTTCATCCAGGAGAGGATGTCAAGGCCTTCCGCTATCTTCTTCCTTTTCTTTGGAATTTCTATCCCTCATCCTTCTCTATCGATCTTTCCTTTACTCTTTCCCTTAATTACCACCGCAAGCGGCAGTTAACATACGGGATATCATCCCCTTTTAAAATACCTTAATCATTTTAACTTTGAAGCAGTAAGAGAGACAGAGTGGGAAGTGGCACGCCCTTACGCCCGTCCCTTGGCACAAGGCAGGCGTGTCAGCTCTTCCTGAAGGGGTCGCGCCCTTTGGGTTTCCTTTCCCAGCCCTTGGGCTGAGAGTTATCTCTGACCGTCGTCTATTGGCGACGGACGTTAGATTAATAAATAAACAATAACAACCTCACTCTGTTATCCTTCGTTTTCTGCGTATATTATTTACTTTCCATTTAATCTTTTTCTTCTATTTTTTTTAACGAATTGCGAGTCACAAGATTCCTGCCCTTGCGAGTTTTAACGTTACCCTTTTAATACCAGCGGCGTGGCCTGCCCTCAGTAAGAAGTCACGTCCTTCGTTTGTCATTCAGTGTAGTTTTCTTTTAATTTTATTGAGTTAATTTTTGTGGAGAATTTTATCCGTGTCCAGTTCCCCCTCATTTGTTTATCCTCCCATTCATACTTCGAGCGAGTAGCTATTTATAACTTACACTCAAGTTGTAGGCCGCGGACGGGAAAAATTTAGAGTTGTTTAAGTTAGCGAATTAAAACCCGCGAATAATCTCTTCGCCTCTCCGCGGTCAGACTTCTGTCATCCCATTTTAGCACTGGCTGGAGGAATCAGCTATTCATTGAGCTTGTGAACAATTATTGTATTTTGATTAAAAAGGAGAAATGAATTTTGTCATTACAATTTCTGGTAAAGGGGATATTCTTTAAAACCAACGGTGTATTGTCACTTATACCGCCTCTTCAAGGCACAACTAATTGCATGCATGTAATTCCAGAATAGCAGTAAGAAGTTGGTTGATTTACATTTGTTTTCCTTTTACATCCAGCCTTGTATGTTTTATTTTTTTGTTGTTGTTATTTTGTAACTTTGAAGTGTTCTTTGTTTATCTTCTTTTGAGCGCCTTATTACCCCAGTAAAGTAAAACGAGTAAACAATGGGTAGAATCAGTACTTACGAAGTATTTTAGCAATAATTAATTTGCAAGTAAGGGCACCTTTTATTGTATATCCTAAATTGCAATCTGCACTTAAAGTAAACCTTCAGTTTGTTATTGATCAGTGTGGCAGCAGAGTTTTGCAAATAAAGTAAAGTAACAATTGTAGCAAAGCAGAAGATAGAGTAAATTCGAACGTTTTCTTCACTCATTTTTGCTGTTATCGATATTCACACCCGCTTAAAGGGTGTGAATATCATCTTGCCAGGGGAGCTGTAAAGATTAGCACCAAAATACGCTATGAAAGCGCCCGCCTTTCTGCTTTGCTCGGCCGATAGATAGGCCTCTGTCTATTTTGAACCTGTGAGAGGTAGTGGATTCTGGTTCGGGCTAGTTTCAACCAGTGGAAGTGGGTTATAAGAGACGCTCAAAAGATTTAATCCTCACTTAGGGCAGTAAACTGGCTTGCGCCATTTTCTTTGGTACAGGAGAGCGTCAGCCGTTTTCTTTGGTCAGGACATTCGCCCCCCCGCCCCTCTACCCCTGTCCAGAAGCAATAAAAGGTCAGGGCGTAAGAAGCTCGGTCTACACACACAGTCGGAAGTTTAAGCCGAGAGGTCACGAGTGCAGACCTCGCCCCCCGCCCTTCCTTCCCTCGTCGCCACGTGGAAGTTAACTGCCCTTTGCTCCGTAGCCCCACCCACGTGGCCATCAAAGATTGCAAGTCCCAAAGGCGAGCGGAAACTCAGTTGCGGCCTTTCATCATCACAAGGGCGCCCATTTTCCGCCCCCAACCTACTACTTGAAAGCAGTTCCTTGGTGAGGGAGGCCCTTTGTCGACGCACACACGTGGATCCTGGCAGAAGACGCCGCTGGACGCCGACGTCAGCCTTACGCCTCTACAATGTGGTAAAGTACCCAGAACGAGTTGCTTAGTCACGTTACTTCGCCGTTGTGCATTTATTAAACTTTTGGGCCTAGAACTTGGTATTCCCTGATGCTTCTTGGTTCAATCCCAGCCCACGTGTTCACTGCCTCCTTGCTCTAAGTCACAAGTAATGCCTCGGGGAAATCCTTGGCGCCCTCAGCGCACACCCAAGTAATTCATTCCCCAAATTCCAGCATTAGATTTGTAACCTGGGTCCTCATATCGTTTCAGAAGGACGATCGTAGCAGAATTCTCCTTGGTCCGTGTTCCTGGCATTCCCAAGCTCCCCCCCACAACCTTCGGGAGGACTTCTGCAGCAGCAATTTAACGTGTTTCAGTTCATTTTCCCTTTGATCTTGTGCGTTATGAGAATATACTGATTTTTGTATCCATGTGTTTCACGCACTTCCCTTTGAGGAAGAGCCCTCTGATCCTTGTACCACTCCTTTTAGTTTGTGTTTTTATATGTCCTGGTTATCTTGCAAGGCCATTTTAGAGTAAAGCAATAAATGTGGAGTCATAAGACCCACCTGCACCAGGAAACATATATATATATATATATATATATATATATATATATATATATATATATATATATATATATATATATATATATATATATATATATATATATATATATATATATAACAAAGTTAGGCCTACAGACAATTAGAGCTACTTTGATTATGCCTAGCTTTTTATGTGTGTGTGTGTGTGTGTATATATATATATATATATATATATATATATATATATATATATATATATATATATATATATATATATATATATATATATATATATATATATATATATATATATATATAAAGTTAGGCCTAATCAAAGGAGCTATAATTATATATAGGCCTAACTTGGTTATATATATATATATATATATATATATATATATATATATATATATATATATATATATATATATATATATATATATATATAATGACTTATATGTGTTTTTCTTATCTAACAGATATGACCGAGAGAACATCCAGCCAACAAGACGCAGTGGGAGAATAACAGCAGCACTTCGGGGTTGGATGGCAGATAGCGGACCAGGGGAACTTAATGAAATTGAAGAAACCCTGAATAGCGCACAATATGTTGAATTACTGGACCAAGTACTGATACCAACAGTTAGGGCGTAGCACCTGATCCCGGAACCGGAACCTATATAAATTGTTATGGATAACTGCCCCATCCATAATTGAAGATCAGTAAGAGATTGGTTAAATAATCATTCTTAAATCATAAATCGCCGGATTTAAATCCCGTGGAAAATATATGGGCAAAAATGGATAGCCACTGGGATGCTAGTAAGGCCAAGAATAAAACTGGCTTAATCAAGCATGCTAAATCGGTGTGTGAATTTTGTAGGCCTATACGCTATGAAATCATTTATGGAAGTCTTGTCGGATCTATGTCAAGGCGATTGGGGAAAGTAATAGATAAAAAGGGAGATCATGTAAATTACTGAGAGAGAGAGAGAGAGAGAGAGAGAGAGAGAGAGAGAGAGAGAGAGAGAGAGAGAGAGAGAAAGAATAGGAAAAAAGATTAAGTTTACAGAGACGAGACCTTTATTTTTGAAAGGTTGTAAGAGGTGCAATAAGTAAATTTTTGGTTCAGTATTTTCACTCATAATTGTGTGTGTGTATATATATATATATATATATATATATATATATATATATATATATATATATATATATATATATATATATATATATATATATATATATATATATGTGTGTGTGTGTGTGTGTGTGTGTGTGTGTGTGTGTGTGTGTGTGTGTTATCCCCCCATACATGGACAGAAAACACCTTGAAAGGTTGGCACTAGATCTCTGGAGGACCTCTCTCTGTCTCTGTCTGTCTGTCTGTTTGTCTGTCCCTCTCTCACAGGCCAATCTGGCTTCCCTGTTTCTCTCAAGTGCTTTGCCTCTTTCTATCTCTCTTTTTCTCACTCATAAAATTCTGTTCCTATGTCTAAAGTGTGTGTAAATAAAAAACCTAGTTTATGCAAATAAAAGTTTATTATGTGAGTCTAACAACAGACCATGTAAAATGAAATTATGTATGCTAGATAATAAACCCTACTAAGCCACACCCCCGAAAGCAAAACTTAAACAGTTGCAAGAAAATATAATGTGGAGGGATTAATTCCAGTCTCCCACCAAGTCATGTCTCTCCTCAAATAACCTTTCAAGTCCATTTCGTCACCGTTCATTTTAGGTGGCTATATGCTATGACTGATTATGGTTCCCACCCGAAACATCTGCAAGGAATGAACCATCTCCCATTAAAAATCAGAACTCATTCAGTTCATATCACACAGATATACAGATCACAAATGTTAAAGAATGACAAAGTAATAATCACTGCAAAGATAATCATTGTCAGTGTTAAACACTTATCCTTTCAGCAAAGAGAATCTCAATCCCAGAATGTTCCAGGGAGGCTTACTGGTTTGGTTCCCCTAAACCAAACGTATTGCCTTTCACAAGAGCCCTATGCACCTGGTCATTTTCACAATATACAAACAAACACACACTTCCTTTGACACATCTATAAATCCGACTAAAACTGGGTAAAAGGTTCTAGAAGCTTAGATCCAGAACAGCGACGGAAAGTTCCTCCTGCTCCACATGCCGCTGACACTTACTGTATCCAAAGGTTAATGTGCTAAGGTGCTGAATTAGCAGATGCACAGGTCACACCTTCCACCTGCGAGATTGCTGATTACTGCAAGAGTTTGTGTGTCGCAGGAACTTACACAAATACACCTACACCCATCAACAGAGCTAAGACCACATACCTTGTGTTGACACTGACACAAATTACAATTATTCAGTTTCTATGGTGCAGTTTCATGATTAATCGTAATTTGCAATTGTGGAGACCGTTTCTCCTTGAAACAACACAAGTGCCTGCACCTCAGATCAATGACAACACTCATGATAATGATTATTATCAGTAACGCACCGAGAACACATGACAAGACCAACTTATGGTCATTGAACACTTCCATATAGTCTATTTCTTCTACTTGTTTCAATGCCGGTAATGTTGTAATCTCCACTGCAATCAGTAATTCCACCACACCATGGAGCTGATGTGTATGTTGCAGAATATCTTCGCTGATGAATTATGCACCTTCTTGCTGAGAACTACAAACTCCATAGACACTATCTTGCACCCTCTATTAAACAGTTGCAATCCCTCCAAACGCAAAGATGTTGAAGAGTTGTCGCAAATCCTCATTATACTGCAGCTTCTGCAGAAGACTGCTTAAGTCGTTTCCATCGGCATCACTATATTGTCATTGAGAACTGGTATACTGTAAAACTACATTTCGTAGCAGTCACGTCATGTGTCAACTGAAACTCGCAACCTCCTAAATATGTATGTCTGATAAATATACCCATATTATTCCATAGTATCTATATATATCACTACCTGTGAAAATTATGTTTGATCCCCACTCATAAGTCGCATTCTTTAAAGTCAACTCTAACTCTAATACCCCTGAAGGTAAAATGAGTCTGCGACATTCTAGCTTGTCCCAAAAGAGCTAGTTCCAAAAGAGCTAGTACAGTTGAGCTAGTGCGGCAAAATGGCTAGTATTATAATAGCTAGTGCCAAAATCGCTCTTGTGACAAAATAGCTAGTAGTGCATTTTAGCTGGAACTGAAAGAGCTTTTACCCAAATAGTTAATTTACTAGGATTAAAACTGAAACATCAAAATGTCTTGCTCTTTACCATTATATTCAGTTTTTCCTTTGTTTTTGACCTATTTTAGTAGAAGAGTTTTTTACAAACATGTATAAGAAGGTTATAAGAAATATTTACAGTACAGTATAATAGTTTTGATTAAAATACTGTTAGAAATATTGAGTATAAAACACTTAATAATGATAAAAAACAAATAAAGCTTTAATACGTTATGTTATAGCTGATCCCCCCGCAAAAAATCTTTAGTAGATATTTCATTATTTGAGTGCTTGTTAATCAAGTTCAAAGTCTATCATTTATTTCTTTAGTTCCCTTTTTGACATGTGCTTCCTGTCCACTGATATACGCATTTAGGTTATTTCTCTGTAAAACTCCGTCTTTCTGAATTCCCCGAAGAAAGAGCAATGCGGTTGGATGAACAGTCAAACATTGCCTAAATAGCACGATGCCATCCCTCTAGCTTATTATTTGCCCTTGTTATGTCATTTTCTGTTCTTTGCCGAACATTCCACAATTCGATGGGAAAAATGGGTGTTCTCCTTCCTCTTCTCTTGCGTCTCCCAATGTAAGTTTCTTCAAAATAGTCATACAAGGTTTGCATTCCTTCATCCAATTGCAAAAATCCGAGGTCTTCATTTAGCTCTTCATATGCATCTGCCACTTGATCAGGATTAAGGAATACCAAGGTTGCAAGCATCTTGCAATAAAGACAGCAGTTGGCATCCGACACTAGCTATTTGTTAATCCACTGCTCTGTATCTTTCTCCATATTGACTGGGAAAGATGAAAGAAAACCCCGTTTATGTTTGTATCAGGAAATACACGAAAACAGTAAGAGCAGATTTTTCAAAATCTAATGTTACGTTTTCAGGGTTACAATCTGGACGCTTGTCTTTCAGAATCTTAAATGCTCTTTCCTATTTTAACTGAGTTATATAATTGATAAAACAATTTAGGTACAACTTTGAAAGTACCATCGCACATCCAGACTTTCGAATTGGTAAGCTGATCGAGCATTAGTTCACTGGCAAAAAACATTAATCTCTTTGAATCATTAACTACATCACTTAATAAGAAGGGTTCCGTAGTTCTATTTATGGCAACTGTTTTAAATTCTTCAGGAAGTATTAATTCATTAATTGATGTAGGGTCACGAAGGTAACCTTCATATTTACAATGTTTTCGGTGAATACGTTTTTGGAGAGCCCTTTTTTGAGGGACATTCGTCATTGCTTCGTCGTCAAGCTCTTGTACTGCACTGGCAATCATTCTTCGTGGCGGTGCACCAGAATAAGAGGCTTCTTCATGTAATTTACTTAAAGCAATTCTTACGTTTTGCCGTGCAGGATCTGGAGCATGATTATGTTCTTGTCTAAGTATTACTTCAAAATTTTCTTTGTAGTTCAACTGAGTTTTCATTGTACCCCTACAGTCTACAATCACACATCTCCAGTTCTGGGTTGTTTCGTGTTATGTGTTTTTGCGATACAAATATCACTTCCTTTCTGGGACTTGATGGCGTTCATTGCGACGGGTAAAATATTACTACTGTATTTCTGCTAAAATAAGATAAAGTAAAATGAAAAACTGAATAAAGACTATTAGCTATATATAGTTTGTTCTACTAACTAATTTAGTACTTATCATAAACCATTTTAACACTTAAACACAAACTACAGTTCCTTGAAATTAGCTATTTTGGTTAACAGCTCTTTCAGTACCACCTAAAATGTACTACTAGCTATTTTGTCACGATAGCGATTTTGGCACTAGCTATTATAATACTAGCCATTTTGTCGCACTAGCTCAATTGTACTAGCTCTTTTGGAACTAGCTCTTTTAAGACGAGTTGTCTTGGGACGCACCCAGGTAAAATATCTTCAGAAATACGCCCTTCTGACTCCACTATCACCGCTTCTACTTGAGATTTGATTTCTGCTAGCAACGATTCGGTCTCTTTCTCAATATTAAAATGAACCGTATGAACCGTAAACAAAGCTATTCTCAAATCTAGGTCACCTCTAATCCCCTGAACAGTGACTTATAACACACTGTACTTAATTCTTTAGCTTCCAATGCCTCAACCTTCGTTTGGCTCATAATTGCTACCCCACCAATTGTTACTACAGCCATTGCTGTCACCCCTATAGCTAAAGCAACCGCCGCTCTTTTATGCCTCCTACTTTTTTTTTTTTTTTTTTTAGCTGATAGGTAAGATGGGTGAAAGAAGAGTGAAGGCAGTTAGCTAGCTAACCATGATAGGGAATAGTTTAGAAAGTGAAATATTAGTAAGAGTAATGTCAAGTGTGGTTTACCCACAATTTTATCTAGGTAAGGGTACAATTTTTCTAATATTAACATAATACAATAATAATTTTACATTATAACAACATGGTAAATTGTACATATTGCATATTTTGAATTTTATTTCTTATTAGTGTAATCATATTTAAAACATAAAATAAAAAAAATAAAAAATTAGTTCCAATTTCCTCATTTTAACCTTGATGTTAATTATCATAATGATTTTGCATGATACCTACATAGTAAATTCTAAATATTACTTTTTCACAAGGCTTTTCTTAATAATATAATGGTTGAGGTTCATCACGATGAATATATGAAGATACTCTTCTCCACCATCTGTGGTCTGTGTTGTTTGGGTGGTTTCTTCCAAAATAAGATACTAAGGTCCGCAGTGAGAAGCAATCAAGAAGATGACGATCTGAATATAGAACAAATACACAAAAAATACAAAGTAGAACCAATTAATCAAAGATTATAAGACTGGCAACCAACATATGGAGCAAACTAGATCAATACAACAGTGAATTAACAGAAGAATCTGCCTCCTACTTCTACCACACAAAATGGTACAAATGATACAAATACCAAAATGATACGGATAACCCAAATGATAGAAAAAACCCAAATGATACAAAGCTTTCGTGTTCAAAGATTTGACAAAGTACTCTAAATCCCCACATCTGAAAACAGAGGGGAGAAAAAAAACATAAATAACTGCTTAACCCCAACGGAAACGAGAAAGAAAAACAACAATAATAAACACCCCCCCAAAAAAAAAAAAAAAAATCCGCACCAAACATTAAGTTGTTCTTTTAATCTTAGATATGTGTGTTAATTTCGTCGCTCCCGTTTCTTCATTCAAAACTATGAACCTATTTCCCCTTTTCTCTTCTATAACATGAAACAGCCCGTCAAACTTGGGACCCAACTTGTAATTTGATTCATTTCTGACGTTTACCTTCAAAAACACTTTATCCCCAACTGCAGCTCTTGCACCATCTGACTTCGCATTACTTCTCGTGACCATCACTTGAGTCGTTGACTCAAGATTACTGCTAAGACATGCATGTCTTTCTTTAGCTGTGGCAACTAACAATTTAATCGTATCATCACAACGTGAAGGAATTGACGACAAATCAACTCGCCTCTAACTGGATAACCAAACAATGCCTCTGCAGGTGACACACCAATGGTGTCACTAACCATTGTATTTATGCTATGTCTCACCACATCCAAATATCTATCCCAATTCTTATCATTACCACCTACTGTTACTCTAAGAGCTTCGAGCACTTTCCTATTAGCTCACTCACACAACCCATTAGCCTCCAACCTATAAGAAAGAATATTTACTTTCTGTATCCCCATAACTTCCACAAGACACTATAATGTTCTATTCTCAAATTCTCTCCCATTATCTGTTGTAAGTATCTCTAGCACCCCATGTCCACATATATACTTATTGAAAAATGTAACCACAACCTCTTCTGCTATCTTATTCCTTAATGGAAAAATCTCCACGAACCTCGTTAAATCGCCTATAGTCACCAACAAAGGTCTGTGACTGAATTCCGACTCGTAAGAGTTCGTCAGCACATCCATATGCACCCTCTGAAAACGGTCCTGGTCGTTTCGGCCGTAAGTCTCTTTAGTCCAGCAGATATTGGCATGAATTGTGCCTTTTAATGATAAAAGCATGAAAGTTGGCAGAAATGTTTAGCAGGTCAATACAAATAAATTTAGCTATAGGGCCATCTCAGATTTTGCCTGTAACAAATATGGCGGCCATTTTTGTTCCGCCATTACTGAAATATCATATTTGGCTTATAAAATGAAAACTATGCAAGCTAGGATAACAAATAAGGTGTCTTTTCCTAGGTTTTCAGGGTCAAGGAATATGATAAATGTATTATATTTCATCAGATATGACTAGATAGAGAAAATAGGCACCATATTTGTTCAGCATTTAACGAAAAATCGTTTTGTTGTCTATAAATCTTACAACACATGAGCTAAGATTACAAATATGATGTCATAACTATATCTTCAGGTTTAAGAATATAATTAATGCATTATATTTTATCAAATAGGACCCTTTTTATATCTGACTACCATATGTGCTTCACCCTATTACTGAAATGTCAATGTACAGCTTATTGCTATTCTATATCTGACAATGTGGACTGCTGCCTGATGTGGAGTCAAATGCATTCACTTTCACTTTTACATTCTGCTATTGTATTATAAAGTTGTATTATAAAGCACTTCTGCACATGTTTATCCTACTGTGTCCTAATTAATGCTTTCTCACTCTGTAAGGTGCCTAGAGGATCTTGTTCCACCAAGAGACATTAGCACTGATTCAGCCCTTTCAGCCACTGATGTTATAATACTCGATGGTGCTGCCATAGTACACATGCTCCATCCTGGTCCCTCAAAAACATTCAGTGATTATGCTTTAAATGTGTTCTTAAAGTATGTTGAAGCCCAGCTACAGAAGACATCTCGTGTAGATATTGTATGGGATGAGTACTTAAAACACAGTCTAAAGGCTGGTGCAAGGCAACGTAGGGGTACTGGAATAAGAAGACGAGTGGAGGGCACTACATGCATTCCGAGAAACTGGCAACAGTTCCTTAAAGATGAGGAAAATAAGGCTGAACTCTTTGCCTTCCTTGCCATTGCTGTCACATCCAATGCAGCCGTACCAACCAGTAAACAGCTCATTAGTACTTACCATCAAGATGTCCTCTGTTCTCCAGCCAGATCAAAGGATGGTTTGGCCCCTTGTTGTCAGGAAGAGGCAGATACAAGGATTATTCTTAATCTTGAAGATGCTGTACATCATGGTGCCCAATCTGCAACGGTGTGTACAGTAGACACTGATGTTGTGGTTCTTGCTGTAGCTGGTGCAGCTAGACTGGATATACCAATTGTGGTAATCTATGGTACAGGAAAAAATGTGCATCACATCATGACTCATGAGACAGCAAGAGCAATGGGACCAGCCGCAAGAGCTTTGCCTATGTTCCATGCATTCACAGGCTGTGATACAGTGTCATTCTTTGCTGGAAGGGGCAAGAAGACAGCCTGGGAAGCATGGAATAATTACCCAGAGATTACAGAGGCCTTCATAGTACTGACATCATCACCATCAAGCATTGATGAATGGATAGGCCATATAGAAAGGTTTGTGGTGTTGCTCTATGACTGGACAAGCAGTCAGACCTCAGTCAATCAGGCACGAAAAATCTTGTTTTCACAAAAGGGACGACAGATAGAAAACATCCCACCCACCTTTGCTGCATTAATGCAGCACACCAAAAGGGCAGTGTATCAAGCTGCATATTGCTGGGGCCAAGCAATGATTCAACAACCAGCAATTCCTTCCCCAGAGGAGTGGGGATGGCAGAAGAACATTGATGAAGACTGGGAAGTTCTATGGAGCACATTACCTGAAGCCTCAAGCGCATATCGTGAGCTACTTAAGTGTAGATGTACAAAATGTTGCAGAGGACACTGCGAATGCATTAAGGCTAATTTGCCTTGCACAGCTCTCTGCAGATGTGGGGGAGAATGTGACATTCTAGAATAAAGAACTTCCATGTAGTATATCTATGTATCACATATATGACAGACTTTACAGTTTAATAATAAGTGCATAACCTCAAATCTGAAGTATCAAAGTTTTTATTTTTAGGAATAAATAACATTTGTCTGGTGAAAAGAAGTTCATTTTACATTCAATAATAAATGATTGCAGTGTGACTTAACAAATTACAAAATATCTTGTCAACACAAGAACTTTCGAACCCCATAAAGTATATGTATCGTGTGCTGAAACACCAAAATAGTATAAACTAGCAAAGATATTGCTTCTTTTGTGTGTTCAGAATGCTCCTTGACCCTGAAAACCTAGGAAAGGACACCTTATTTGTTATCCTAGCTTGCATAGTTTTCATTTTACAAGCCAAATATGATTTTTCGGTAATGGCGGAACAAAAATGGCTGCCAGATTTGTTACAGGCAAAATCTGAGATGGCCCTATAACTAAATTTATTTGTATTGACCTGCTGAACATTTCTGCCAACTTTCATGCTTTTATCATCAAAGGCACAATTTGGTCATATTTATGCCAATATCTGCTGGACTACTTAGGCCGTAACATCCAAAACAATGTAAGACGTTATGTTTATGGTATTTACCGTTATGTTTATGGTATTTACCATTATTATTTCATGTTTTACGTACATCCCCAAGGGGCTGGTACTAAACACGGCGCCCATTTTGCACGTAAACGTGCTTACGGCCTAAATGACTTACGGCCGAAACGACCCGAATGCTCTGAAAAGGTCTCCTTGGAATAGGAAAAGACCCCAAGTTTTACGACGTAACGCTCGCCGGTTTGCACGAATTACACACAAAGTTCTTGCACAAATTTCTCCACTGAAGAAAACATTTTTGCCGAAAAATTTACTACATACCTTCTAATACATCTTCAGTCCCCAAATGTGGACTACCAAATTTACAATGTGTAATCTCCAAAACCACTGGAATCAACTCTTTTGGTACCACGATCTGTGTTGTATCCCCATTATCTTCACTACTCAACTTATATTTCATTTCCTTCACCAACAAATTACCCTCTAATTCCAACCTGAATAAGGCAACCTATAACCCTTTCTCACTAATTCCCCTCTAGGAAACGCCTTTGCTTCCGTTAAAATCACATCCTCATCTTGTTTTCTTCCCACCACATTAATATCCTAGTCCAAGCACTCACCATTTGCACTACACACCTGTTCATCCTGTGTCCCCAAAATGCCTACTAAGAGCATCTGCTACCACATTATGTTTACCCTCAGTGTACTTAAGCTTAGCATAAAAATCTAAAGCTTAGCATAAAAATCTATAACTCAAAAACCACCTAGCCCTCTAAGGAGAAAGGTCTGGATTATTAAATCTCAGATCCTACTCCATATCCCTCATCAGTCCTTTATTAAGAAGATCCAACAGCAGCTTATGACCCGTAAGAACTTCCACTTTATTCCCCATTATCATACTCTTGAAATGAGCCAAACTAGACACCGCTAAAAAAGCCTCTTTGTTCACTGTCGCCATTAACCTTTGTAATTAACCGCAGTCGGTTCTACAGGTTCTAAAATAAAAATAGATAATTAAATAAATAAATAAAATGGGACTGGACTGACTGGCAGCAGTCATGACAACCCACGGAGGAAGGAGCGTAACAAAGCCGCTAAAGCACCTTAATTAAAACTAATTTATTACAATAAAATTATATACATTATGTACAAGTGAGTCGGTTTGGTATTAAACAAATCACATAATTAACAAAGAGTCAGAATCAAAAACAAATGTAGCTAAAACTGAGTTTCTCTACCAAAAGCCAGTAACATCAGTCAACAATAAAATACAAATCAACAAACACTTCAGCTACATCACAAACCAAACAGTTACATTACAAATAAAAAAAACAGACAGCATAAACAATAATATGGAAGCACAGTTTACAGCATAATTAACAATAATCAAACAGCATAAATAGCATTCAACAAGCAGCATTGAAAAAAAAAAGACTAAATCAGGGTAGCACAATACAAAAAAAAAAAAAAAAAAAAAAAAACAGACTATCTCCATAGAGACGTCGAGACAGATCCAGCTGTCAAAGAGGATGAAGATTCAGACGAACTCCGATTATATCCTCCATTAAAACACCTTTACATATCGTCTCCATCTCACCATTAGGGTCACTTTCTCCCTGTGATTGGTTATCCCTATAATTTTCTCATTATTCCCACTTATTTCCTCATTGTCACTCTTGTCAACCACACTCCTCTCCATTTCCTCAACATCTATATATGGGATAAAACCTCCAGTTTCACCAACCATTATACCTCCAGTTTCACCAACCATTATACCTCCTTTATTAGGGTATAAAGAAATACCGTTCCTATTGCATGCTGGATGCCCCAATAGAACCTTATTACCCAAGTTAACTCCTCTCACCACCAAAACCAGTTCCTTTATTAACTGGTTCCCTAGCGAAATACAGATACCCGCCGTTCCAACAACATCCAGTTTATGAGCCAGGACATCACACACTTTATCCTCTGAACGCCTTAGCAATGCTAAGAGCAATCGATTGATAAAAATCAAAGTCCACAAAACTGACTGATGCCCCCCATATCTACAAAAATCAAAAGACTAGACCCAGCTACAACTCCCTTCATTACTGGCTTCCATTCTCCTATATCTCCCAAAAATCCTATATGACATGAACATTTTATCCTTTCCATTTCATTTGTTCTGCCCTCCAAAAATGCTGTCTATTTTGGGACTTCTTTGGATATCCTCCTTGAGGAGCTTTGAGTAACGGACAGAACCTCCAGCCATGTGACGAATTGTTACACGTGCCATAATACTTGATACAGCAATGTTCCTTTGTATGTCCTGGCTTATTGCAAAATTTGATTCTCTTCGCAAGAAGTTCCTTTGGCCTACCATCATGGCTTTCTGCATGCCATTGAAAAATGTGCCATCTACCATTGGGCATTTTGACATGTGCTTTCTATTTGGGAAAAGATAAATGATTCATCCGAGGTAGCCTCTACCAGACTATTAAAACTGCTCACTATGGGATCCGGTACACCATTCAGCAACCACAAGAAATGCAGCAACTTCTGAAAATTTTTTAACGATAGAGAATCACCATGTACCTAACCCGAGCCTTTCGGTTTCTCTACCAAATCTGAAGCTGCATCAAATACCTGAGAGCTAAAATCCACCATAGAACTCTGCCCTTTCCTAATTTTGTAAAATGCCCTCATGTCCCGAACCAAATCACCATATTCATCCTCCCCATAGAAAGTTCTCAGAAATTTCTTCAAGTCATCCCAAGAGCAACATTTTCTAAAGTCAAAGCTATGACAATGCTTCCCAATATCTCCGACATCCAAAGCCAGAAAGCCCTTACCCTCATTAAAGGCCTTTATCACCTGTGATTTTCTTTGTAGTCAAATGATTCTCAACACTCTCAATAAAATCTCAACAGGCTGTCCCAAAACCCATTTCACCAAACCCGCAAGGGGCTGGATTGGAAAAGCGAAAGTCGTGACCCTATGAATCGGTCTTATCACCTGACGTCTCCGCCTAACATATCGCCAACTTTCTCGTTCTTATCTCTGCGTGAATGAAAATACCCCTGCCCTCCACCCCACGATAAAAACAGCCCGCTCTTAAAATTGTACACTAAGGAAGTAAATCACCTTTTACACGCTCACAATGAAGCTGAGCGACGACCTCATATCAATTTCAAGGCTAATTCCCGAGATCTCCCTACCAGAAAAGAAAAAGAAAGAATCTCAAGTAAAATTGACCCTTTGATATCACACTTCCTTTGTCTCCATGCAATATACGCTGACCACGTAACAGACACCAAGGTGATTCGCTGAGTAGAAAACCCACCCAATTCATCCTGCACACACAGAACAACCAACAATAACTCGATAAGGAAAAAAAAAAAAAAAAAAAAAAACCATGAATAAAATCAGCACATAAAAATAACGTTTCGTCCCTTCAACAATTCAATAAGAGAAAAACGAAAGAAAGAGAAAATAAAACCTTAAACCAACTAAAATGGAAATTAAAAAAAACATAACCCCAAAGAAAAACTCACTTTTCACCCTTCACTCACATCACTGCACCCACCGACGAGAAATAATAACAGCACTTCAACATAAAAAAAAAAAACACACAAAGTAATAACATTGAAAACTGCAGTAAACTACCTAGCACTCAATAATCACCACTTCACCAAGACAACCACTAAGAAAGACTGGTATCTCAGTCTGAGTCAGTCGCCTCGCCTAGTCGCCTTCACAGTAAAAATGCAAACTCAAAATATTCCCCTTTAAGCCCCAAAGAACCAACCGCACCGAGTTCCCCCAGATAATGCCCTATTCAAAATGGGTATCGTATTGTGTGTGCACTAATCTAACCCTAAAGATTAACAACATCTATACCTCTCTTCAGCGTGAACTCAAACCAGGGAGTGTTTTTTTTTTTTTCTTTTTCACCTCTGCCACCACTGTTATCCGCTCCCCCCCCCCCCCACCCCCACACAAGGACAAGAGACACTTACCTCAAAAGGTTGGCACTGGGTTTCTGGAAGACCTGTCTCTCTCTCTCTCTCCCTCTCTCACAGGCTAATCTGGCTTCCCTTTTTTCCTCGAGTGCTTAACCTCTCTCTCTCTCTCTCTCTCTCTCTCTCTCTCTCTCTCATACAGCTCTGTTCCTACGTCTAAAGTGTGTGTAAATCAAAAACCTAGTTTACAAAAATAAAAGTTTATTATGCAAGTCTAATAACAGGCCATGTAAAATGAAATTATGTATGCTAGATAGTAAAACCCACACCTCCAAAAGAAAAACTTAAACAGTTGCAAGAAAAAATAATGTGTGGAGATTAATTCCCATCTCCAACCAAGTCATGTCTCTCCCCAAATAACCTTTCAAGTCCATTTGCTCACCAGTTATTTTAGGTGGCTTTATGCCATGAGTGATTATGGTTCCCATCCGAAAACTCCTGTAAGGAACGGATCCATCTCCCATTAAAAATCAAAACTCATTCAGTTCATATCATAGAGAAATACAAATCATAAATGTTAAAGAATGACAAAGAAATAATCACAGCTAATATAATCAGTGTCTGTTTTAAACACGTACCCTTTCAGCAAAAGTGAATCTCGACTCCGGATGTGCCAGCAAGTCTTAATTGTTTGGCTCCTCTAAACCAAATGTATTGCCTTTCACAAGAGCCCTTCGCACCTAGCGATTTCCACAATATACAAATGAACACACATTTCCTTTGACACATCTAGAAATCAGACCAAAACCAAGCAAAAGGTTCTAGAAGCTTCGATCCAGATCAGTGACAGAAAGTTCCACCTGCCCCACGTGTTGCTGACACTTAATGTAACAAAGGTGACTGTACTGAGGTGGTGAATTAGTAGATGCTCAGGTCACATACCTTCCATCTGCGAGATCGCTGATTATTGCAAGAGTTCGTATGTTGCAGGCACATACACAAATACACCTGCACCCATTAAACACATGCACACACACACACATGCACATATATATATATATATTATATATATATATATATATATATATATATATATATATATATATATATATATATATATATATATATATATATAATCAGAAAGCTACAAACGTCCTTTAATATCCAATTCACTCTACCTCGGAAATAATATATTTTCATATATGTTACCGAAGGGGAATTTTTTTAAGTTGTGGCCGATTTCGTTAGTGCGTCACTGTAGTCCTGATTCCTCGTCCGTCGCTGGTTCGATCCCACGGGACGGTGGACTTATTATCAACTTAAAAAAATTCCCCTTCGGTAACATATATGAAAATATATTATTTCCGAGGTAGAGTGAATTGGATATTAAAGGACGTTTGTAGCTTTCTGATTGTATATGAATCACGGTGATGTGATAAATAGTCATATATATATATATATATATATATATATATATATAATATATATATATATATATATATATATATATATATATATATATATATATATATATATATATATATATATAGAAATGCTAGCTGACCAACCCAGCTCTGCCTGGAAAACTCTGAAGGACTCAAAAAAATTTTCCTGCTTCCCCTTTGATCTGTTTTGTTGTGTAAAGTATGTGTACTATTGCTGAAAATCCTTTCTTTGCTGTGACAAATAATTCAGTCTGGAATTCATTGCTTGTAATAAATATGATATATATATATATATTATATATATATATATATATATATATATATATATATATATATATATATATA
>JANJGK010009518.1:0-10000 GCA_039081455.1 Macrobrachium rosenbergii
AAAAATATCACTGATCAGGAAGTGCATAAAATTATTTGTAAAATGAAAATTTATATTTTCTACGTAAAAAATGCAAACTTTTATAAGATTCGATTCAATAAAAGACTGAACTTACTATAAAAATCCATATCGAAGTATTTATCTTATAAAGCAGTGCACTAAAAGTAAAACTACATCAGTTATATATATATATATATATATATATATATATATATATATATATATATATATATATATATATATATATATATATATATATATATATATATAGAGAGAGAGAGAGAGAGAGAGAGAGAGAGAGAGAGAGAGAGAGAGAGAGAGGAGAGAGAGAGAGAGGAGAGAGAGAGAGAGAGAGAGAGAGAGAGAATCACAAATACTTCAAAACAGAATTAACATAGAATTCACTGTTATTTTTAACTATTCTTAAGAACACTTTATTCATGTAAACATTAAAAGTTATGATAATTATTATCATTACAGTGCTCCGCAACGGTTATTTACCACGAATTAATTATATACGCCTCAAGATTCCCTTCCGTAACTTGGAAAATTAAACTTCGAAATTTGAAACACAATAACACAATGATTGGGTAAAGAGGGTTCCATATAACCACCTGTATCTCTTCAGCTCCAATATCAAACTCCCTCTCCGCACCCTAAGTAAAAGAGTAAACGGCATTCCATGAAATGCTTTAAAAGGAATTGTTTGAAACGATTTTGTTCCCTTGTCAAAACTTATTCATACTTGGTAGTTTACATGTCATAGAGTTCACGTTGCTGAGACCTACTTAACAATAATAATAATAATAATAATAATAATAATAATAATAATAATAATAATAATAATAATAATAATAATAATAATAATAATATTATTATTATTATTATTATTATTATTATTATTATTATTATTATTATATATTATTATTATTATTATTATTATTATTATTTATATAGTAAACGCTCAGTTCGTCTTATCAGTTGCTTTTCTTGCGCTGGAATGGTTGCAAGCAATTGACCGATGTTCATATCCGATGGTTTAGTGATGTGTAGGAGGTAGTTCTCGTTGAATTTCGACTAGTTTCGCCCTCCTCGTTAGGGCATCATTCAGGACAGGATCGCAGGATGCAATGGCTGTAATGCGAGCGTTTACTGTGTAAAATAAATGCTATTGAAACTGCCATTTTGTTTAACAAAACCTGTATTAAAAAAGGTCTTTTTCCTATTATTATTATTGCTAATAGATTCACAATTTCGTGAAAAACAATCTGAGTAACACAATTATATAGTAAATATATTACTATGTAAAAAGAACCATAATAATATATTTACTATATAATTGTGGATTTTTATTACTCACATTATTATTATTATTATTATTATTATTATTATTATTATTATTATTATTATTATTATTATTATTATTATTATTATTATTATTATTATCATCATGACGCAATTCAGGAAGCCCTTTTCTTTAATAATATCCATCTCTCTATTTCCACATTATTATTATTATTATTATTATTATTATTATTATTATTATTATTATTATTATTATTATCAATCGTCCCTGCAGTTCATCATTCGTTTAACATTTCCGTGAGGGACTGCATTAGTACAAGAAATAAGAAGGCAACTTATTAACTTCCTTCTTAGAGAACAAGCCGAGCACCATTAACCCGCTAAGCAAGTGAATTACAGCGAAAAGGAGTACACAGAACGAAGTCATTTCAAGTCTTATACGAGAACCCAGAAAATCGGGGAGGGTGGAGGTTTAAGGGTTGTGTTGGGGGGAGGGGTTTAGTTTGTGTTTGTAGGAGGGTGGGGTAGTGGGGAGAGGGGTTCGATTAATAAAAAAAAAAATAATAATACCACCCTTTGCGAGCTTCCGCGTAGCTATACAGTCGTGATGAAGTTATTATTATTATTTTTTTTTTTTTTTTGGTGTTGTGGATTCAGTGGCGAAACGTTATGAATATGTACATGGCAAGTGAAAGGATAATTTTCTAAGGATATCTGTAAACTGAAGGGACTATTTTAATTGAAGATAACGATTATTATTATTATTATTATTATTATTATTATTATTATTATTATTATTATCGTTATTAAGAGTACATTCCATTTACGAATGGTAATTTGTTATTGAGATGAAATAAAAAATTATTATTATTATTAAGAAAAGAGTACATTCCTTTCACGAATGGTAATTTGTTATTGAGGTAAAATAAAATATCATTATTCACTTATTTCTCCATCACGCACCCTCTGATTCTGAATAACGCCGACAAATTTAACACAATATAAAGATAAAAAAAAAAAAAATAAATAACTAATACTCTTGCCCTGACGAAAGGCCCCCGGAGGACATAAAGCCAAACACCTCAAAGGAGGAGAGTATTCCACCGTGCCATAAGCTCAAACACCTTAAGTAGAGGTTCTTCGCCAAAATGAAACAATATCGCTTCTAAACTTTACTGGCGGCTCCTCACGCAGCTTTCACAGTTCATGAGCTATAGCGTTACTGCACGAATATTAAAAGCACCACGCAGTATATCTCTCTCTAGGGCTCCCGGGCTAATAACATCATTCATTCTAGAAAATAGCCTTCCTGCAAACTCATTAGGGCGCAATTTCAAGCGAGGAATATTTATGCTTCGGTTTTCACAAAACTCTGTTTGCTCAGAGGGAAATGTCGGAAAGTACTTGAGGGAGAATTAATTCGGATGGACATTCCACCACCTATTTCTAAAATTATAAATTTGTAAGAGGAATTTGTTCCGTTCGAGCGGTTTCGAGGAGGGTTGGGGGTGGGGGGTGGGGGTGGGTGGTGGGTGGTGGGTGGTGGGTGGTGGCTTGGTAGGGCCTGTAGTCGGGAGTGGTGTCTGGTTACAGGGAATGTTAATGATAAGCCTGAAACAAAGTAAGCGCGTCTGAAATGGGGTTCTCAGGCTATTTCACAAATACTAGAGACTGGTTTTCACTATTTCAGACTGAAAAATAGGAAGGGGAACTTCAGATCCCCTTCAGGTTTTTGTTGTAATGTAATAAGAAATTCTTTATTTTTTTGCAAAGTAACTTAGGGAGGATTCACGTATTTAGTAGTCAAGAATTAGACTGTGTTTCAATTTAGCTTTGTAGTCTGCTTTTTTTTTTTAGTTCCTCTTGTAATAACAAACTCTCTTAGTTAGCTTAATGGCGCTGTCAGCCGGGTATTTCTCTGGGATCTTTTTGCATCTTGGAACTAAAAGTGGCACCCTCGTTTGCATAGGAAGAATAGCTTATCCAAAATTTTTTCATCCCCGGGGCCGTAACATTTAGATCTGCACAACGGAATTATAGCCAGTTAGTGCTAGTGGAGTTATGTTTCATTTCAGGAACAAATTTGTCTTAACATGACTGTTGTGAAACTTATAACTGGTAACTACAAGATAGGCTAGGCTGGTAACATTTAAGCAAGAGTATTTTCATGCAGAATCTATGGAATAATGGCAATTGTACCATAAGCATGTAGGTGTTATCACACGGGTGATTTTTCTTGTCATCTTCGGATGCTATATCACCAATAGGGGGCGCCGAAAAATAAATATATCGTCACACAAGTTAAATATTTTAGTTTCGACTTAAGCGAGCAGCCGATTCATGCCAATATAAGGATAATTCTGGTCTCTGTTTGTTGTAAAGTAACAAGAGGACGGCAAAAAAAAAAAAAAAAAAAAAAAAAAGGTCCGAGTGTAGATCCTTTAGGGCCACTGAAACAAATTTCAGTTGCAAGAGAAAATTTATTGAAAAAAAAGGGTGCTAAATTTAGCAGACCTCAGACTATTCCATAAGCGAGACGACTGTTGCAGGGCTCTACTCTAGCACTCTAGCAGTTCCAGGAATGTGAAATGGGTCCGATGATTCAGACGCTTTCTGGGAAAACGAAGAAGGGAGAACGTTCAGGAAACCCTATTGGGGAAACCAAAGCGGAAATGAATTTCGGAAAGATGAGGGGGAGACTACTGGCCTCTCGGGAAAATGAAGCACCCGAGTGATCCAAGAGGCCTTTCCAGGAAAACGAACGAGTGCTTTCCACAAGCTCTCTGACGGGAAACGGGAAGGATTCTCTCAGGGTCTTAATGTGAGCGGTTTGTATATGTATATATTTGTCACAATATCCTTTCTCTCTCTCTCGTGTTTCTCTCCTGGAATAATGAAGGGCTTAGCTGAACGAGTCGTTTCGGTAGAGGAAATCGGTAGTGATTCTCACTCCTCTCCGAGAGGAGAAATAAGACCCACGTGTTGAACCCTCAAGCTCCTGAAGAAAAAAAAATGCTGCTATCTATAATTTCCTGAAGTAACTTCCTGCACATTTAGCTAAATAGCTAAATAGAAAAAAATTATGTTTGCTTTCGACAAACAGCCTCTGTTATTCATGACAGGATGCAAATTCCTCGTGAGGAAACATGACAATTCTGTGTCGCTTGCACTGACGTCATTCGTATCTGATAAGACGGGCCCTGTAAACCGACGTACCCACAATTAACCTGGAATACTGGAAGATACTGGAAGAACACAATTCTTTTGTTACACAGCCATAGCATACATGAATAGACAAAAGGTTCGCAGGTTTATTCAGTGGAACATTACGGTGTCAAAATAACCACCTTCCAAATACCCGATGGAACTCAGAATGGCGTTAATGTTTCAATGTTAGTTGCAAAAAACACAAGTTATTAAGTTTCCTCATTATGGATGTGCAGCATTTTACTTCATTTTGGCAACTGGGCTTGTCATTGTTGTTGTTTTACACACACACGCACACACACACACACACACACACACACATATATATATATATATATATATAATATATATATATATATATATATATATATATATATATATATACATATACACATATACATATATGTATAGGTGAAGGTTGTTGCAGTTTATGGCGTGATTCTGACCACCATATACATACATACATACACAGACATATGTGTGCATATAGTGGTCAGAATCACGTCATAAACTGCAGCAGCCTTCACCCATATATGCAATCTGAATCCCAAACGTTCCCAAGGCAAAAAAAAAAAAGAAAAAAAAAATTTCAATAAGTGTAAATCTCAAAAACGTTGAGAAAACAGTTACTATAAAGAGCTTAGAAAAAGAACCTCGCGTTACAATTTCTGGAATACAAAGAAGAACCTCGCGTTACAATTTCAGGAATACAAAGAAGAACCTTGCAACAATTTCAGGAATACAAAGAAGAACCTTGCAACAATTTCAGGAATACAAAGAAGAACCTTGCAACAATTTCAGCAATACAAAGAAGAGCCCTCGCAATACAATTACAGGAATACAATTCCAGGACTACAGAGGGCCTGATTCAAAGATCCCAGACGAACGGCCGACTATACTTCGACCTCTTAACAACCCCAAATGACCATTAGCGCAGCAATAAACGCTTCACATTGATTCGCTCGTCTTCCGCGAAGACGCTCTCGCAATAAATCCGCAAGCTTTCACGGGAATAACTTTTTATCTTAATATTTCAAACGGGTGTCTTGCCCTTCGAGGAGGGGGAGACTATAATGCGCTAGGCGCATAGAAGTGGTAAATCAAACAATATCGTTTGGTCAATGGAGCTCCTGACGTCGTCGATATTCACATATTTACAGTAGCTGAAGGATCGAGGGACGAAACATTTTGAAACGCGGACGATAGGAGGGAAACGTCGCTCTCTGTCCATCAAGTAGTAAGGTCGGTAATCAGGCCGTATTTACGACCTTCCGGCCTTCAAATCAAGTCGTATCAGACGCATTTACTGTAAGCATCTCACCCCCTCTCCCTCCTCCTCCTCCCCCCTCCTCCTCCCCAACCGTGTCCACCGACCGACCAAACAATCCCCTGGGTCCACACAGGGACAATAGACAATTACTCGAAACGCAATACCCTTTCGCCGAAAGCACACACAACCACGCAAATGGTTTTCTTTTCTCTTCACGATGCGAAGGAAAGTTGCTGGTAAACCTCATTTATAGCCGGTGCTATTCCGTCATGCATAAATTCTCTTGTCTGGGCTGATTATTTCAATCACGCATCCGTACATGTTCTGTACGAGATTATACAGTTTTCGAAAATGATTTCAGCGCAAGGTCACTGTCACTTTACAACCCTTTCTCTCCAGTATACATCGTCACTGAAAATAACGAGAATTAACATCTGAATTTTTAGCAAATTTAGCCGAGCAAACGTTTCACAACGTCTATATCGTCACTAACAATACCCATAAAGGGCGAGAATTAACATCCGAATTTAGCAAATTTAGCTTCACAAACTGCATCGAGAACAGAACATAATTTCTAGGTAAATTTACATTGTAAATTCGGTGTAATGAAGTCTCGCTGTGAATATACACTTTCCTCTCTCATGCTTAAAGCTAATTACTGTTCATGAGGAAACAAAGGCTAAATTACCTTCTTTTCTCTAGTTTTCGACCTACCTCACTCTTCGCGAGAGAAAGAGGATTGTCTAATTAACGGCTTTCAGTGATTGGTTCGTTAGTTTTTTATTATTTATTTTGGATCTGTAACAGGATTGCCGTAAAAATTATGTTCAAGCTAATAATGAAAAGTAATTTATAATTAATAACGAGTTTGATAATGGAACTGTCATTCGACAAATATTACCAAAAGGCTCAACCACACAAACCATACAATTGATTGATTGATTAATGGCTATTAAAACTGGCGTCACAACACAAACCGTAGAACTGATGCATTAATCTCTACGAAAAATGCACAATTATGAAAACATGTTATGACAAAATGATAATTAAAATTCACAGAACATAAAAATATTCTAGTCTTATTATAGAGGTTCAGTGGTATGGAACGTGAGTCGACCTCATTCCAAAAATCAACACTTGGTAAAAGAAAATAAAAATAAGCTTGAGACAGACCTTTGGAATTTGGCGCGTTTGGTGTAAGTGTGTGTGCGCGCGCGCGTGTGTGTGCGTGTGAGTGTGCGAGTGTGTGTGTGTGTGAGTGTTTGTGTGTATGTGCGTGTGTGTGTGTGTGTAGTGTTAGTATGGTGAAGAGGTGGGTCACACTGAGGCTTGAAAAATGAGCGAGAGGCAACAATAAACTATATAGACTGGAGACTTGGTAACTTTTCGCTTCTTGAGAAAGCGGCGCTAACTTCAGGGAACGCGTTTAAAATATCACATGCAACTACTAAAATACATCAAATCCATGTAAGAATCAGACAGTACTGGTGGGACTCGATGCCATAAATCTATCATAAAACAAAGCTTCAACAGACAGATGTCATGTGAGCTAATCAATTGTTTATTGACTTCAAAAGTCGCATTTGTAGGTGACATCAGAGACTGATATCAATTGAGTATCTCGCGCATCGGGACATGAAAAATACAACCTTAAGAAAATGTCGAACACTGAGCCATCACACGTCATAAAAAAATCTATGAAGCTTTTTCTTTTCTTTTAAACAGCTGTATGTATCTATTAGGCGACTTCCTTTAAGGAAAATGTCAGCCAAAAAGAATCACCGGCATCATTCGTTTACGTTAAGGATAATTCTACTAAAAAGCGAAAGTCAGGTAGGTGTACAGCAACACGTCTATTACAGACACACACACACACGCCATACACACAGACACATATATATGTGTATATATATATATCCATTTATGATTTTGTTCTAAGTGCAAATCTGTCGTCCAGTCAGAGACACCTCCTCTCAATATTGCTTGTAAATATAAGAAAACCAACGTGGGTTAAATCAAAATTTACCGGAAACAAATGTAGTAAACGACAAATTTCCATGACTTAATTTACCAAAACAACTGTGCTTTCTACTTTTTAAGGCTGACGGTATGAGGTGGCTTTAGGTTCCCTGGAAATGTGAAGACTTTGATGACAAATTATTCCGGTCAACTTGACCCAGAATATCCCAGCCACTATGCCTTGGGACAAATCCAATCTTTTGCATATGCCGATGAAACCTGTCTGAAGGTTCTCTCTCTCTCTCTCTCTCTCTCTCTCTCTCTCTCTCTCTCTCTTTTCTCCTCCACTCTCTCTCTCTCTCTCTCTCTCTTCTCCTCCACTCTCTCTCTCTCTCTCTCTCTCTTCTCCTCCACTCTCTCTCTCTCTTTCTCTCTCTCTCTCTCTCTCTCTCTCTCTCTCTCTCCTCCTCCTCCTCCTCCTGCCTCTCTCTCTCTCTTTCTCTCTTCAGCTCTTCCTTGGGCCAGTCGGTAGAGTTGTGGCCTTGCACTCGCTAAGGCCCGAGTTCGACTCTCCGGCCGGCTAATGAAGAGTTAGAGGAATTTTTTTTCTGGTGATAGAAATTCATTTCTCGCTATAATGTGCTTCGGATTCCACAATAAGCTGTAGGTCCCGTTGCTAAAGTAACCAATTGGTTCTTAGCCACATTAAATAAGTCTAATCCTTCGGGCCAGCCCTAGGAGAGCTGTTAATCAGCTCAGTGATCTGGTAAAACTAAGATATACTTAACTTTAACTCTCTCTCTCTCTCTCTCTCTCTCTCTCTCTCTCTCTCTCTCTCTCTCTCTCTCCTCCTCCTCCTCCTCCTCCTCCTCCTCCTCCTCCTCCTCCTCCTCCTCCTCTCTCTCTCTCTCTCTCTCTCTCTCTCTCTCTCTCTCTCTCTCAGAGAAAAGGAGCAGTGAACCTCCAGAATAACCCAAAGAAGGAGACAAAAAAAATTATATATTATTACCGGGTGTTTTACGACTAAATATTTGCGTCAGAGGTGTCCTTATAAGTTTCACAAAGGCAATCAAAATTCCATTTCTCTCATTTTATGCGTCAAGTAATGATCAGAAACGAAGTAAAGGTTCAGGTAATCAAAGAATGACGCGGTTAATTCTTTTAATTAGAATGCCTAATTAAGAGAGGTCATTATCCGTTATGGACTTTTGGTATCTTACGTAAAACACTTTTTTTTTTTCAAAAAGGAAGAATGGTTAGATAAAAAATTTACAGGAAATATCGATTATGCATAACAGGGATACTTAAGAATAAACTATATATATATATATATACATACATACTTACATATATATTTACATATATGAAGAGAAGAGTGAGAGACACACACACAAATATAGATACAGATATATAGATATAGACATTCTTCCAAGATATTCTCTCAGATAAGCTATTAAACTATCCTTCTCACAACGATATTACCACTGCTCAAAATTCAGAAATAATTAGAAAAAGATTCATATGGGGTTAAGATCCGTTCAGTATCTAGAATTAGACAAACAGACGATAGAATAAAAATAAACAGAAATATGGAACTAGGTATGTGCTGAAAAATGAGAATTATGAAGGAAAATATTCTCTCCTTAGGTAAAGGCAATTTAAGAAGGGGAAGAAATAGGAGGAGGAGGAGGAGGAGGAGGAGGAGGAGGAGGAGGAGGAGGAAGAGGAGGAGGAGAATAGAATAACGTGTAAGAAGAACATACTACGATGCAGCTTCACACACTTTAAAGCTTATAAAATTCATATTGAAATATCGCAACATGCTAAGCATTAAACAAACACCATCCGTGAAACAGCGCCCAAGTTTCTTTTTTTAACAAACTTGTCTCTGCTAGGGGCTTTAAAGCAAACTACATCTCAGCTACGGGCTTCCGAGCAAACTACATCTTAGTCAAGTGCTTCCAAGCCAACTCCATTTTGGGTGCCTCCAAGCAAAGCTCCATCTTACTACATCTTAGGTGCTTCAAAGGAAAACTCCTCTTAGTTAAGTGCTTCCAAACTAACTTCATCTTAGTTAGGTGCTTCCAAACTAACTCAATCTTCGTTAAGTGCTTCAAAGAAAAACTTCATCATAGTTAAGTGCTTCAAAGGAAAACTCCGTCTTAGTTAAGTGCTACAAAGGAAAACTCTGTCTTAGTTAAGCGCTTCAAAGGAAAACTCCGTCTTAGTTAAGTGCTTCAAAGGAAAACTCCATCTTAG
>JANJGK010009518.1:15000-17500 GCA_039081455.1 Macrobrachium rosenbergii
TCATGTTAACCATGAGAGGAAACAACACATATTTCATGTCGCAGATTATCATAATTTATTTGAAACGATAAACTTGAAATTCCAGTTATTCAGAATATTGTATTAGTAATCATGTTAACTACGAAAAACAAACAACAACGCATATTTCATAGCATAAATGATAATAAATATATAATCCTGAAACGAAAAGCTTGGAAGACCAATGATTCAGAATATAATGCAGGAGCACTTGAGCTGATAGCGGCGAATTAAAAGAAAATAAAATTTTATACCAAATGTGTTTTTTTAGCCGAGGAAACTGATGTAGATTCACAACGATGCCTCGCCCAACAGATAAAAAAATATATTTTTTCCCCGATAAACACAAAAAATACATTTAAAAGATTTTCATTCTGAAGATTTTCCTGAATAGCCACTCAGCCAGGATGCTTAAAATGGTCTGGTGCCAGATCAAAGGACTTTTGGTTAAGTCCTAAAGGCTCTGTCCTACAAAAAAAAAAAAAAAAAAAAAAAAAGGATGAAAATGTTTGTACTTCTTTAATGTTCGGTCTTTCCAAAGTTTTTCGCTTCATGTCGAAAAACATATAAAAAGGAGGTAATATTAATCTACGACGTCTAATACTAATATAAGTCGAGGCACTAGGGTCGAGTGTCTGTTCATAAATCAGAGATGACCTGAATCGCCTTCTTAGTTGTACTCTGGTCGTTTTTTTTTTTCTTTTGTACCATTTACTATCCCGTTGTCTCTTGTATCAGTGCATTAAACTTCGTGCAAGTGAAAAATTCATTATATTACCATCAGATTTTGCTCAAGTCGAGAAAATAACTGTACGTCCAAACAAAAACTAAAATGAAATAGGAAATTATCTGCCACCGTTTTGGGGAAATCTTCTGATACACAGTGTTCTAATCAAGCTTGAACTACTGACGCGAGATATGCCAACCGAGAATGATAAATGATTACAAAAATGCATAAAAAGACAAATAGACGAATGAAGAAAGCTGAGTAAAAAATACAGATTTATCGTTAAGGAAATGAAAGGACTATACTCGTATATGTGATCTGAAGGCTAAACTAATTTAGTAAAAATCAGTGACGCAGAAATTCAGGAACTTCGACATTCTGCTTCGTCTTTTCTGTTTTGCCTCTGTGGCGACTAACGGATAATTGGAGATGCTGGCAAGAAGAACAGAAAAAAAAATCTGTAGTCGATATATTTCACATTAAAGCTCAGATACATTTACACATTACCTTTTTTCTGTTCATCTATTTTCCTGTGAAAGGGAATAATGACGAGTCTCATGTCACAAGTTATTTACTTGGCAACGAGTGTCTGAAAAGTCAAGGTTTTTAGAAAGGGTTTAAATAGTAATTTATATGGTCATTAAGCCCATTAAGAAATACATACTGTGTTTAGTATGCTTTTCATCAGGGGGATCTGAAAGGGTTCCTGACCACGAGCAATTCGCGACAGAGAATTCATACTCCCAAAAAAATAAAAATAATTTTCAAGATTTCACGTTCAAAGATTCTCTCGGATGGCCATTGAGCCTCAGTACTTAAACTGGACTAGCGCAAGATCAAAGGACTTTCGGATAAGAGCAGAACTTTTTGACAAAAGAAACCAAAAGAAAAATGTAGCACTTGCTTAGTACCAAACATTACCTACTGTTTTACTTCCTTCTTCAAAAAGAATAGAAAAGAAAATGAGCAGCACTCAAAACCGCGTAGCATTTATGAGGATAGACTGGTTTTGGATCTCAAGGTTAGTTGAAAGTTTCATAGTCGTTTTTTTTTTTTTATGCCCAAAAGTAAAGATATTCTACAAGGGCTGGGAAAGGGTTGCCCGAGGTGGGGTAGGGGTGGGGTTGGGTGGGGGTGAGTTTGTTGTGTGTGTGTGTGGGGGGGGGGGAGGTGGTTTGGCTGAGGTTGGGGGGAAGGTTGTGGTTAGGCTCCTATCCTTAGACACCACACAGGAAAAATGAAACTTTGGAATCTTAGTAACAGCCCCTTTTTAATTCATTTTTCTTTTTTGTATTTTTACTGGTTTATCAATAAAATACATCAGTCGTAAGTGTCTTGGTGCCAGAACCTATAGATGAGAATCTATATACAGTATATAAACGTTACAAATAAATGTTTCCAGAAAACTGGCTGATTTCTGAACAATTTTATCCCAGAAGACAAGACATTGAAAATATATCCTTTTAAAACTAACGACAATATATAAAAAATGATACCATATATCTTACTGGTACTATTTTAACTTAATGTTGATCACCTCACTTGTTTTACGAATAAAAGTCTTACGTTAATTAACTCTGGATAATTATCATTATAACTATTTTCCTTTTGGCCCCCTCTCCTGATTTGGACTTGAAGTTGACAGGTTCTAAAATAATAATAATAATAATAATAATAATAATAATAATAATAATAATAATAATAATAATAATAATAATAATAATAATAATTATTATTATTATTATTATTATTATT
>JANJGK010009519.1:0-20929 GCA_039081455.1 Macrobrachium rosenbergii
ATCTCGAGGTTGACAAATCCTCGGTTCTTGGGTATTTCCAATTCTCCATTCCCAGAGACTGCCACATTTCTCGAACGTCGAGAATTTCAAATTCTCGACCGTCCAGAATTGCAAATTCTTGATTCTCGAGAATTCCAAGACTCCCGAATCTCGAGAATTGCCACTTCTCGATCCCCGAGAATTGCACATTCTTGATTCTCGATCACATCAGATTGTCGATTGTTTGAGAATTTCAAATTCTCGAATCTCGAGAATTTCAACGTTCTCAAGTCTCGAGGATTACCAAAGTAATCCTCGATTCCTGAGCATTCCCAAATCTCGATTCCCAGAGAATGTCGCATTTCTCGAATGTCGAGAATTTCAAATTTTCGACCGTCCAGAATTGCAAATTCTTGATTCTCGAGCATTCCAAGACTCTCGAATCTCGACAATTGCCAGTTCTCGATTCCCTAGAATTGCATATTCTTGATTCCCGATCACACCAGATTGCCGATTGTTGAGAATTTCAGATTCTCGAATCTCGAGAATTCCAACGTTCTCAAATCTCGAGGATTGCCAAATTAATCCTCGATTCCGGAGTATTCCCAATTCTCGATTCCCATAGAATATCAAGTTTCTCGAAACTGGGGATTTTCAGATTCTCGGCCGTTCAGAATTGCAAATTCTTGATTCTCGGGGAGCCCGACGCTCTCGAATCTGGAGAATTGTCAGTTGTCGGTTCCCTAGAATGGCGAATTGGTGATTCTCGATCATCAGACCCAGTTGTCGATTGTTGAGCATTTCAAATTCTCGGTTGTCGATGAGAATTCCTAAGCTCCCGAATCCCGAGAATTGCACATTCTTGCTGCTGGGGAAGTCCGATGCTCTCGAGTCTGGAGAATTGCCAGTTCTCGATTCCCTAGAGTGGCAAATTGCTGATTCTCGATCATCACACCCAATTGTCGATTGATGAGAATTCCAAATTCTCGGATCCCGATGAGAATTCCAAAGGTCCCCCCGAATCTCGAGAATTGCACATTCTTGATTCTGGGGAAGCCGGCTGGAGAATGGCCAGTTCTCGATTCCCTGGAATGGCGAATTGTTGATTCTCGACCATCACACCCAATTGCCGATTGATGAGAATTTGAAATTCTCGGATCTCGATGAGAATTCCAAAGGTCCCGAATCTCGGGAATTGCAGATTCTTGATTCTGGGGAAGTCGGCTGCTCTCGAGCCTGGAGAATTGCCAGTTCTCGATCGCCTAGAATGGCGAATTGTTGATGATTCTCGACCATCACACCTAATTGCCGACTGTTGAGAATTTGAAATTCTCGGATCTCGATGAGAATTCCAAAGGTCCCGAATCTCGAGAGTTGCACAAATTCTTGATTCTGGGGAAGTCGGCTGCTCTCGAACCTGGAGAATTGCCACTTCTCGATTCCCTGGAATGGCGAATTGGCGATTGTCGATCATGACACCCAACCGTCGACTGTTGAGAATTTCTTCAAATTCTCGGATCTCGATGAGAATTCCAAAGGTCCCGAACCTCGAAAATTGCAGATTCTTGATTCTGGGGACGTCCGCTGCTCTCGAGTCTGGGGAATTGCCAGTTCTCGATTCCCTAGAATGGCGAATTGGTGATTCTCGATCATCACACCCAATTGTCGATTGTTGAGAATTTCAAATTCTCGGATCTCGACGAGAATTCCAAAGCTCTCGAATCTCGAGAATTGCACATTCTTGATTCCCGGGACGTCCGGTACTCTCGAATCTGGAGAATTGCCAGTTCTCGATTCCCTAGAATGGCGAATTGGTGATTCTCGATCATCACAGCCAATTGCCGATGGTTGAGAATTTCAAATTCTCGGTTGTCGATGAGAATTCCAAAGCTCTCGAATCTCGAGAATTGCAGATCCTTGATTCTCGGGAAGTCCGGTGCTCTCGAACCGGGAGAATTGCCACTTCTCGATTCCCTGGAATGGCGAATTGGCGATTCTCGATCATGACACCCAACCGTCGACTGTTGAGAATTTCAAATTCTCGGATCTCGATGAGAATTCCAAAGCTCCCGAATCTCGAGAATTGCACCTTCTCGATTCTGGGGACGTCCGCTGCTCTCGAGTCCGGAGAATTGCCGGTTCTCGATTCCCTAGAATGGCGGACGGGTGATTCTCGATCATCACACCCAATTGTCGAATGTTGAGACTTTCACATTCTCGGATCTCGACGAGAATTCCAAAGCTCCCGCACCTCGAGAATTGCACATTCTTGATTCTCGGGACGTCCGCTGCTGCTCTCGAGTCTGGAGAATTGCCGGTTCCCGATTCCCTGGAATGGCGAACGGGTGGTTCTCGATCATCACACCCAATTGTCGAACGTTGGGAATTTCACATTCTCGGATCTTGATGAGAATTCCAAAGGTCCCGAATCTCGAGAATTGCGGATCCTTGATTCTGGGGGAAGTCCGCTGCTCTCGAATCTGGAGAATTGCCAGTTCTCGATTCCCTAGAATGGCGAATTGCTGATTCTCGGGCATCACACCCAACTGTTGAGAATTTGAAATTCTCGCATCTCGATGAGAATTCCAAAGGTCCCGAATCTCGGGAATTGCGGATTCTTGATTCTGGGGAAGTCGGCTGCTCTCGAGCCTGGAGAATTGCCAGTTCTCGATCGCCTAGAATGGCGAATTGTTGATTCTCGACCATCACAGCCAATTGCCGACTGTTGAGAATTTGAAATTCTCGGATCTCGATGAGAATTCCAAAGGTCCCGAATCTCGAGAGTTGCACAAATTCTTGATTCTGGGGAAGTCGGCTGCTCTCGAACCTGGAGAATTGCCACTTCTCGATTCCCTGGAATGGCGAATTGGCGATTGTCGATCATGACACCCAACCGTCGACTGTTGAGAATTTCTTCAAATTCTCGGATCTCGATGAGAATTCCAAAGCTCCCGAATCTCGAGAATTGCGGATTCTCGATTCTGGGGAAGTCCGATACTCTCGAACGTGGAGAATCGCCAGTTCTCGATTCCCTAGAATGGCAAACTGTTGATTCTCGATCATCGCACCCAGTTGTCGATTGTTGAGAATTTGAAATTCTCGGATCTCGATGAGAATTCCAAAGCTCCCGAATCTCGAGAATTGCAGATTCTTGATTCTGGGGAAGACCCGACGCTCTCGAACCTGGAGAGTTGCCAGTTCTCGATCCCCTGGAATGTTGAATTGCTGATTCTCGACCATCACAGCCAATTGCCGACTGTTGAGAATTTGAAATTCTCGGATCTCGATGAGAATTCCAAAGGTCCCGAATCTCGAGAGTTGCACACATTCTTGATTCGGGGGAAGTCGGCTGCTCTCGAACCTGGAGAATTGCCACTTCTCGATTCCCTGGAATGGCGAATTGGCGATTGTCGATCATGACACCCAACCGTCGACTGTTGAGAATTTCTTCAAATTCTCGGATCTCGATGAGAATTCCAAAGCTCCCGAATCTCGAGAATTGCGGATTCTTGATTCTGGGGAAGTCCGATACTCTCGAACGTGGAGAATTGCCAGTTCTCGATTCCCTAGAATGGCAAACTGTTGATTCTCGATCATCGCACCCAGTTGTCGATTGTTGAGAATTTGAAATTCTCGGATCTCGATGAGGATTCCAAAGCTCCCGAATCTCGAGAATTGCAGATTCTTGATTCTGGGGAAGATCCGACGCTCTCGAACCTGGAGAATTGCCAGTTCTCGATCCCCTGGAATGTTGAATTGCTGATTCCCGACCATCACACCCAATTGTCGATTGTTGAGAATTTCAAATTCCCGGATCTCGATGAGAATTCCATAGCTCCCGAATCTCGAGAATTGCACCTTCTCGATTCTGGGGAAGTGCGATGCTCTCGAATCTGGAGAATTGCCGGTTCTCGATTCCCTAGAATGGCGGACGGGTGATTCTCGATCATCACACCCAATTGTCGAATGTTGAGACTTTCACATTCTCGGATCTCGACGAGAATTCCAAAGCTCCCGCACCTCGAGAATTGCACATTCTTGATTCTCGGGACGTCCGCTGCTGCTCTCGAGTCTGGAGAACTGCCGGTTCCCGATTCCCTGGAATGGCGAACGGGTGGTTCTCGATCATCACACCCAATTGTCGAACGTTGGGAATTTCACATTCTCGGATCTTGATGAGAATTCCAAAGGTCCCGAATCTCGAGAATTGCGGATCCTTGATTCTGGGGGAAGTCCGCTGCTCTCGAATCTGGAGAATTGCCAGTTCTCGATTCCCCAGAATGGCGAATTGCTGATTCTCGGGCATCACACCCAACTGTTGAGAATTTGAAATTCTCGCATCTCGATGAGAATTCCAAAGGTCCCGAATCTCGGGAATTGCGGATTCTTGATTCTGGGGAAGTCGGCTGCTCTCGAGCCTGGAGAATTGCCAGTTCTCGATCGCCTAGAATGGCGAATTGTTGATTCTCGACCATCACAGCCAATTGCCGACTGTTGAGAATTTGAAATTCTCGGATCTCGATGAGAATTCCAAAGGTCCCGAATCTCGAGAGTTGCACAAATTCTTGATTCTGGGGAAGTCGGCTGCTCTCGAACCTGGAGAATTGCCACTTCTCGATTCCCTGGAATGGCGAATTGGCGATTGTCGATCATGCCACCCAACCGTCGACTGTTGAGAATTTCTTCAAATTCTCGGATCTCGATGAGAATTCCAAAGCTCCCGAATCTCGAGAATTGCGGATTCTTGATTCTGGGGAAGTCCGATACTCTCGAACGTGGAGAATCGCCAGTTCTCGATTCCCTAGAATGGCAAACTGTTGATTCTCGATCACCGCACCCAGTTGTCGATTGTTGAGAATTTGAAATTCTCGGATCTCGATGAGGATTCCAAAGCTCCCGAATCTCGAGAATTGCAGATTCTTGATTCTGGGGAAGATCCGACGCTCTCGAACCTGGAGAATTGCCAGTTCTCGATCCCCTGGAATGTTGAATTGCTGATTCCCGACCATCACACCCAATTGTCGATTGTTGAGAATTTCAAATTCCCGGATCTCGATGAGAATTCCATAGCTCCCGAATCTCGAGAATTGCACATTCTTGATTCTGGGGAAGTCCGATGCTCTCGAATCTGGAGAATTGCCGGTTCTCGATTCCCTAGAATGGCAAATTGCTGATTCTCGAACAACATCACACCCGATTGTCGATTGCTGAGAATTCCAAATTCTCGGATCCCGATGAGAATTGCAAAGGTCCCGAAACTCGACAATTGCAAATTCTTGAGCATTTCAACGTTCTCAAATCTCGAGGATTACAAACCCCCGATTGTTGAGTATTTCCAATTCTCGATTCCCAGAGAATGTCAAGTTTCTCGAATGTCGAGAATTTCAGGCTCTCGATTCTCCAGAATTGCAAATTCTTGATTCTCGAGGATTCCAAAACTCTCGGATCCGGAGAATTGCCAGTTCTCGATTCCCTAGAATTGCATATTCTTGATTCCCGATCACACCAAATTGCCGATTGTTGAGAACTTCAAATTCTCGAATCTCGAGAATTCCAAAGCTCCCGAACCTCGAGAATTTCAGCGTTCTCAAACCTCGAGGATTCCAAAGGTCTCGAACCTCGAGAATTTCAGCGAGCGCTCTCAAACCTCGAGGATTACAAACAGTTGGTTTTTTGTGAGAATTGCCAAGTCCCGATTCCCAGGGAATGTCGAATGTCTCGAATTGGAAATTCTCGACTGCAGAGAATTGCTGCAAATTCTTGATTCTCGAGAAGTGCAAAATTCTCGGATCTCGAGAATTGCCCATCCCCGAGAATTGCATATTCTTGATTCTCGAGAATTTCAAGTTCTCTAATCTCGACAGCTTCTTCAAATTCTCGAACCTCTAGAATTGCAAATTCTCCATTCTCGAGAATTGCAAACCCCTCGAAACCCTGAGCATTTGCAAAGTCCCGAAAGCTGCAAATTCTCCATTCCTGAGAATTTCAATATCCTCGAATCTCGAGAATGAGAAATTCTCGATTCCAGGAGAATTGCACATTCTTAATTCTCGGGAACTGCAAATTCTCTTGGTTCCTCTCGATCATTTCAGATCCTCGGGTCTCGAGAATTGCAAATTCTTACAGTAGAGTCTCTGTTCTCGAGAATCTCAAATTCCCCGACCAACCCCTAGAACTTCAAGTTCTTTACTGTCGAGAACTGCAAATTCCTGATTCTCGAGAATTTCAAATTCCCCCCCGCATCTCTAGAACTGCAGATACTCTACTGTCGGGAAGTGCAAATTGCCGAATCTCCAGAATTTGAAAACTCCCGATTCTCGAGAATTTCAAGATTCTCGGATGTCGGGAATGACAAATTCTCGATTCCAGAGAACTGCACATTCTTAATTCTGGAGAGCTGCAAATTCTTGATTCTCGAGAATTTCAAATTCCCGAATGTCGAGAACTGCAAATTGTTGATTCTGGAGAAATTCAAATTCTCGAGCGAACCCCTACTGTAGAATTGCTAATTGTCTGTTGTCGAGAATTGCAACACCCCGGTTCTCGGGAATTTGAAAATTCTCGAATCTCGAGAATTGCAAGTTCTTGATCCTCGAGAATTAATTGCAGATTCTCGAATCTCGAGAGCTGAAAATTCTCGATCCTCGGTAATATCAAATTTTCGGTTCTTGAGAATTTCAAATTCTCGAATCCCGAGAACTGCAGCAAGTTCTTGATTGTCGAGAGTTGTGGCGTCTCGAGTCTCGAGAACTGAAAATTCTCGACCATATCAAATTCTTGGCCCTTGAGAATTTCAAATTCCCGAAACTCGAGAATTGCAAAGTTGCCGAATTACAATTCTCGATTCCAGAAGCGTCAGAGTTCCCCTAATCTCGAGAGTGACAAATTGTCGAGACTGTGAAAGCCTCAGGAATTTTGAAATTCCCGAATCTCGAGAATTTCAAATTCTCGAACCCTGAGCATTGAAAATTGTCGAATGAATCTGGTGAATTGAAAATTCTCGAGAATTTGAAATGCCGAAGAATCGAGAACTGGAAATTCTTGACAATCGGGAATTTGCAATTCTCGAGATTCGAGAATTTATAATTCGAATCGAGAATTTGCACCCCTGGAGAGAAGAGAAAATTTTGAAACAGTCGAGATTTGAGAATTTTGAAATCCTCTGGAATGGAGAATTTGCAATTCTCGAGAATTTTGACACATTTTCTTTTCCGAATTGAATTCCATTTGTTTGAAATTGAAAGTCAGTTTTTCAAATTTGAAATGTAGCTTTTTTCAATTGCGGCTCAACTTTTTTGACATTTGCAAGGAAGGCCACTATACATTTTTTTTTTCTTTTAATACGAAAGCCAACTCTGTTAAAGCGCAGTTCAATTTTCAGTCAACATGAATGAATGAATGAATGAATGAATGAATGAATGAATGGATGGATGAATGAATGAATGAATGAATGAATGAATGAATGAATGAATGAATGAATGAATGAATGCCATATTTTTTTTTTTGATTGGAATGAGCTTCAGTTCTTTGAATATGAAAGCCAACTTTTTTCGTTTTTTAAATGAAGTTCAACTTTTTCCAATTGAGGGTGAAAGGGTGTAGAGCCACACACTATTATGTATAAATAAATAATAATAATATACATAAAACATCACGCTGAGAATCAACCGAATTGGCTGAAAACCACACACACACGCTTATATAAAAATTCTCACATCTTTTCTTTTCTAAATACCAGAAGCCAAGCCTGTTAAAAAATTCATAAATGAGCCAACATCAATGTTATTTATGGCCTAAAATTTCAGTCACGGTTTTACCATCTACAGCAGACGGTACCTCTGGCTTCCAGGAGAGAGAGAGAGAGAGAGAGAGAGAGAGAGAGAGAGTGAGGTAAAAGGGCAAACACTGCTTCTGTGTATGAATTTATGTAGTATATAATATGTGCTGATGTATGTTTACAGTATATGTAAAAAGTGCCCATGTGGACAACATAATGCACACAGAGAGAGAGAGAGAGAGAGAGAGAGAGAGAGAGAGAGAGAGAGAGAGAGAGAGAGAGAGAGAAGGGGAGGAAATCAGTTATGAAAAAAAAAAAAAAAAAAAAAAAAAAAAAAAAAAAAAAAGAGTCCAAAAGCGCAAAAATTGGGCCAAAACGGGCAGGGGTTCAGTGTACAGTATACTATAGGATGTCATTTCGATTTCTTTCTTATAGTCAAAAGATGTGGCTCCAATATGGAGCCTGATTGTGGCAGCAAAAGCAGACCCTTGCACCAGCAAGGATTTACTTCTTCTCAGTCTTCTTGGGCAAGAGAACGGCCTGGATGTTAGGCAGGACGCCTCCCTGGGCGATGGTCACGCCAGACAGCAACTTGTTGAGCTCTTCGTCGTTGCGAATGGCCAGTTGCAAGTGACGGGGGATGATCCTGGTCTTCTTGTTGTCACGGGCAGCGTTACCGGCCAACTCGAGCACCTCAGCAGCCAAGTACTCCATGACTGCAGCCAGGTAGACTGGAGCGCCTGCTCCTACACGTTCAGCATAGTTGCCCTTGCGCAACAGACGGTGGATACGTCCCACGGGGAATTGAAGGCCAGCTCTGCTGCTGCGAGACTTGGACTTTCCCTTGACTTTGCCTCCTTTGCCGCGACCAGACATGATGAAAGGATCTCTCGTGCGATGCGTTAGCTCGAACCAACTGATGCCGCCAACTCGGGAACCTAGCAATTTTATACCCTCCGGCTGGCTCACACATTGCACATGGCAGCCAATCAATATGCAACCCGTATTTGAATCAGCCAATGAAAAATAGACCGCCCGTTTCTTCAAACCCGCCGGTTACGTATAAAAAGGTAAGGGCTGAGTGTGGCTGGCATCATTACTGAGGTAACGTCGTCGTCAGTATGCCGCCCAAGACTTCCGGAAAGGCCGCCAAAAAGGCTGGTAAGGCTCAGAAGAGCATTGCCAAGGGTGATAAGAAAAAGAAGAGGAGGAGGAAGGAAAGTTATTCCATCTACATCTACAAGGTGCTGAAGCAGGTCCACCCCGACACCGGTATCTCTTCCAAGGCCATGTCCATCATGAACTCGTTCGTGAACGACATCTTTGAGCGCATCGCTGCCGAGGCTTCCCGCCTGGCCCATTACAACAAGCGCTCTACCATCACCTCCCGGGAGATCCAGACTGCTGTCCGCCTCCTGCTTCCTGGTGAACTGGCTAAGCACGCCGTCTCTGAGGGCACCAAGGCCGTCACCAAATACACATCCTCCAAGTAAACAACAACAACAGTTGCTTGGCAGGCACCCTGTGTAAAACCTCGGTTCCAATTTGGAACCACATTTCCAATCCTATGAGCAGAAACCTCTTAATGACTATACAGTATATAAAAGACAAAACCACCTTATTATAAATCACAGGTCTGTCTGTCTGTCTGTCTGTCTGTCTGTCTGTCTGTCTGTCTGTCTGTCTGTCTGTCTGTCTGTCTGTCTGTCTCTCTGTCTGTCTGTCTGTCTGTCTGTCTGTCTGTCTGTCTGTCTGTCTGTCTGTTCATAAAATGATTCTTGCAGAGTACGCTATTCCACCCATACTATGGCAGTATAATAATAATAATAATAATAATAATAATAATAATAATAATAATAATAATAATAATAATATTTTGACGTTGCCGGACACGTGCATCATGATAATTGATTATTTAGCAGCCGTAACGTACCGACGGTAATATAATAAACATTATAAAGAGAACGGCGAATGCGAGAAGTAAATGAATGGAAGTGACCCGAACAACATAATAAGGCGACAAAAACGGAAAAAAAAAAAAAAAAAAAAAAAAAAAAGTTAGACGCCAACAGCATCTGGTGTTCCCAGGCGGTCACCCATCCAAGTACTGACCAGACCCAACGTTGCTTAACTTCGCTGATCGGACGAGAAGCGGTGCTTTCAACGTGGTATGGCCGTTGGCATGGATTAAGTGTTTGGAACTTGTATCAATGATGCATTTGATCAGATTCCATACATAATGTAAAAAGAAGACGAAAAAAAAAAAAAAAAGTCTCTCAACGTGAAATTCGCGAGCGTAATGCACGAAAATGTACCCCCCACCACCAGCAGCCTTCGTCCAGAGTATAATAATAATAATAATAATAATAATAATAATAATAATAATAATAATAATAATAATAATAATAACAATAATAATAATAATAATAATAATAATAATAATAATAATAATAACGTGATGACATTGTTGACGACGTTTGCGCAGCCAGGTGCCCGAAAATGCAAGGGAGAATCACACACTAAGGTGATTATAATCATACATACAGTATATACATGTATAGTGACTCAGTAATAACGATAATACATGCTCGTTATGCATGACACACAGCACATAGCAAAACAATAATGAAAATACAACCTAGCGAAGAGTATACGCTTTTTTTTTTTTTTTTCGTAATTAGAATTGCTAGAATAAATGACGGAGATTCCAGTACAAGATCTGACCTAATAAGAATTATAATTATATACTGTATATAGTGAACGTATCATTTGTCACGAAACAGAAGAAGAAGAAGAAGAAGACTAGTCTCTTTTATTTGGTTGCAAAAACAAAACAGTCACGGGGAACCTTTGCTTATTTGAATATTCTGTGGACCTAAAAAGGTCCGGGTATTAGCAGCAACATCATCTTGAATTTCTTCAAGATGTGTTGGCATGGTCGGGGGCCAGACAACCTAACCACCGAAACCGTACAGGGTACGGCCTTGGCGTTTCAGGGCATAGACGACGTCCATGGCAGTGACGGTCTTCCTCTTGGCGTGTTCGGTGTAGGTGACGGCATCCCTGATGACGTTCTCGAGGAATACCTTGAGCACACCACGAGTTTCTTCGTAGATGAGACCGGAGATACGCTTGACACCACCACGTCGGGCTAGACGACGGATGGCAGGCTTGGTGATACCCTGGATGTTGTCGCGAAGCACCTTCCTGTGCCTCTTAGCTCCTCCCTTTCCGAGACCCTTGCCTCCCTTGCCGCGGCCAGTCATGATGCTGTTGCTCTAGCGTGTGTCTGGTTGCAACTGAATGCGCAGCTGTCGTTGTTGTTGTTGTTTTAGATTTAGCTGGCCTTGTGCCAGCACGGGCTCTTGCTTCTAGAGCAGCCCGTAACTATATGTTGATGATGAGTCTGTGAGGTGGGTAGGTTAATGAAAACTTTATTATGATACATGAAAGTGATTTTGGTGGGGGTGAAAATTTGAAATGAAAAGGTTTAACAGGCAAGGTTGCAACCTCTTTGAACCCTAAGGTACCCATCAGATGAGGATAAAAGTACGATAGCAGTGAGTGTTGGCTAGTGGGAGAGGCCAACAGATGGAAAAAAGAAGAATTGAGTAGTAGGCACAGGTAGCTAGTATGCTAGTTGGTGGTGATCCAAAGCCATATTCCTTGTCCGGTCCTAATTCTTGTGTCTGTATGTGTTTTGTGTATTTGTTGGGTATTGATTGTGATGGATGGAATGATAGGGGAGGGTTGATTTCTAAAGTCAGTATTTAGAGATGAATGGTATGGATTTTTATTTGTTGTCTGGGTCGAGTCTGTTGAGTCTGATTTAAGAATAGGGAAGGAGGGTGGGTGGTTTAAGGTATGGATTCTTGAGTTATCTTGGTGGTGGGTAGGAGCATAGGAAGCCTGCAAATTCATGGATGTTTGTCAGTATGTGCTTTGTTATTTGGGTAGCTGTTCTTTCATTACCTTCATAACTTGTTCTTAGCTGTTCTGTTTCTGTACAGTCAAGAAGGTAGTGTTCCAGGGGTTCTTCTGGGATTGTTTCACAGTACTTGCATGGTTGAGGATTGTCTACTATTCTTTGCCATGTGCACAGGTATCCTAGCCTTAGCCGATGGATTATGACTGCTAGGGCCCGTGACATGTCTTTGGTTATATTGTGTGGTTTTAGGTTTACAGTGTCTATGTACCACTTGGCGGTTTTTGAACCACCGAAAACAGCTCTTCTGACTTTGCTTTCTTCTTGTAGTTGGCAGTGTGCTGCTGCCTTGTTTTTCAGTTGTGTGAGTGAGGGGCTGATTTTGATACTAACGTTGGTGTGTAGCAACCCACTTTTTGCTAGAGAATCTGCTTCTTCATTTCCTTGGATTCCCACATGGCTCGGAATCCAGTTTAATGTTATTTCCCTGTTCCTGTTTTGGTGGAGGCTTGCAATTGCCCATATGCTTGATAGAAGTCTGATGTTTTCCTTTGCTTTTCCTTTTGTTATAGCTTGTAGTGCTCCTTTTGAGTCAGTATGAATTGTTGTGTTTCCTTGCCTATGCTGAGAGTCTTCTAGAGCTTTTGCAATGGCAATCAGTTCAGTTTGTAGAGTGGAGGCATTGTCAGAGAGCCTCCAGCATCCTTTGAGGGTTGTTGAGTGGACTCCTGCTGCTGCTGCTGGGATGCTGAGATCTACTGATCCATCTGTAAAATATTCATTTGTGGCTGCAGTTTTCCTGATTGCCTCTTGGGCAGCAAGCCTTAGCTGTTGAGGAGTGCATGCTTCTTTGCTTGCAGGGAGGACTGTAAAGTTTATCTTGAACAGTTCAGGCTCCCAGGGTGCTCGTTCTCTGTACTCTGCGATTGGCGTGTCTTCCTTGATTGCGGCTGCTTGATTTTGCATCCCTACTCTCCTTAAGGCTGCTAGGAGGTTGCCAGCATATGTCTTGGGGGGGTCTAATTCCTCATGAAGCTCAATGTTTTTCTTGATTTCTCTCTTGAGTGGGCAGTTTCTGCTACCTTTCAAGGTTTTTAGCAGTATGGATGTGTTTCTCTGATCTATTCTGTGTGTTAGAGATTGTAAGTTTGTTTCGTTTCTCAAGACACACAAGTTAGTCCACATGGGTGCACCTGTGATGAGTCTTAAGGCATTGTTTTGGATTACTTCGAAGCTTTTTTGTTCTGTGTTTTTGAGGCAAGTAAGGACAGGTGCTGCGTACTCCACAGTTGACCTTATTGTCTGTATGTAGAAGGTTCTGAGGGCATGGTATACTGCTCCTTGTTTTAGAGAGGTGATTCTTCTCATAGCATTTTGCCTGCATTTGATTTTTTGCTTAAGTGTTTCTATTTCTTTGCGTGGGGAGAGTTGTTTGTTGATATTTGCACCTAGGTACAAAAAGTTTTCTACCCATTCGATGGGTTCACCCATGAGTTGTATTTCATTTGGGTTTAAGTCATGTTTAATTGCCATTGCTTTGGTTTTTGCTGTGTTGATTTTTAGACCAAGCTCTGTACAGCTATTTTCAATTTGTGTTATTGCATTTTGCATATTTTGGTAGGATCTGTACCTGTGTGTGCTCACTAAGCACACATCGTCTGCATATATGAAAATTTCCACTCCCTCTGGTAGGGTGATTGTGGCTACATTTTCCATTAGTACATTGAAGAGGAAGGGACTAAGTATTCCTCCCTGTGGTGTTCCATTTTCTAAGTTGAGAAAATCTGAGCTTGCACCTTGGAAGGTGACTCTGGCTTGTCTGTTTTGCATGTATCCTTTGACCCATGCTAACAGGTTACCCTTAACTCTTTTGTCCACCAAGGTAGCAAGGATGACGGCGGCACTGGCTAGTTCGTAGGCTTTTTCTAAATCGAGAAAGACTACAATGGATTTTCTGTTGTTTATTGTTGCCATTACATCTGCTAGGCATTCTTGTGTGCCTATTCCTTCTTTGTAACCATATAGGCGATGATGTAGTGGTCCTGTTTTCCATACAAGTCTGTTTAGTACCATTCTCTCTGCAGTCTTTTCTGTGCAGCTGATGAGAGAAATGGGCCTGTAGGAGTTTGGTTCCTTGGGTTTGGGAATTGGTTGCGTGTTTTGTTGATTCCATTGTGTGGGTCTGACTTGCTCAGTGTATGTTCTGTTGATTATGTGCAGATGTACTTCCTTGGCTGCTGTGCCCATATTTTTCAGCATGCTGTATGTGATCATGTCTGATCCTGGAGCTGTGTTTTTTCCTTTTTGGAGGGCTTTGTTAAGCTCATTCATTGTGAATGGGGTGTCAGTGACGTCAGGCTCATTGCACGCTGTGTTGATAACTAGCCATCTCCCTGGATCTAATGTCACTTGCTTTTCCCTTGTGGCAGGTGGCAGATGTGCCGTTTTGGTCCTGTCCGCAAAATGTTGCGCAAGTCTGTTTGCTTCTGCCTGTGGGTCGGGATGATGTGCTTGTGGTGGTCTGGTCTTTCCTGATACCTTGTTGAACCACCACCATATTTTCGCTATTGGGGTTAGACGGGTCGTCTGTGAGCACCACATCAGCCAGGTTTCCCGCTTTACTTCTCTGGCTGTTTGGGTTGCATGATTCATGACATCCCTTAAGACAGCATGTAGTTCATCTGTGGGTTGTCGCCTGAAGAGCTTCCTTGTTCTGTTAACTCTCGAATTCATTTCCTTTATTCTTGAGTTGTAGTACCAGCTGTCTTTGTGGGGGGTTTTGTTTGTACCAAAGGTTTTCTTTGGCATGGAAGCATTTGCTGCACTGTGTAGGCCCTTCTCAAAGTCCTCTTGCAGTTGGTTCATGTTTTGGGCTGGGTCTTGTATGTACTGTGTTGCCCAACTGGTCATATGGTTTTCAAATACTAACCAGTTGGCCAGATCTGGTCTCCAACCTGCTGGAGGAGGTGGTGGTGGAGGTATTTTTGGTATCCTTATGTTAGTTTCTGTTGCAAAGTGATCGCTGGCTAATATTGGGTGCAATTTCCATGTGCAGTTTTCCTGTAGATTCTTCGATATGAAGCTCAAATCTAGCCTTCCGCCTTGGAGGTGTGTTGCTTCATTGATGTCATTTAGCAGCTTCACTTCAGGAAATTCTTCCATTAGCAGATTTATGTGCCTGCCTGCTGCATTTGTATGTTGCTGTGAGTGTAGACACGGGTGATGGGCATTAAAATCTCCCGCGAAGAAGGTGTTTTCACTTGTGGCTGCACTGAACAGGTCTTCTCCTTCAAAGGTTTTGTTACGGCCTTTGTATATGTTGTGCACAATAAGGGAGGTATTTGCTAGTCTTATAAGGACACTTAGAGTTTCTATCCCTTGACCACAGTCTATATTTCTTGTTTGTTCAGAGGGGATTGTTGCTTTGATAAGAGTGATTAGCCCTCTGTTTTCATTTGTGTGTGGGGTTTTGTACACTGTATATCCCTGGAATGTGAATGTGGCCGTTTCTCTTACTAGAGTCTCTTGTAGGAGGATGACATCATGCCCTTCTGATAGCACTTGTGATTGCAGGAGGGCATATTTTGTGTTGGCACTGTTTATGTTCCATTGAAGGATTTTGAGATCGTTCTGTAGTGTGTCCCTGTAGATTTGGTTGTCCCTGTTATTTGTATTTTGTTCAGCCATATTGATTTATAACAGAGCTGCAACTGTGTTCCTCAGTGTTGCTGTGTAGTCCACTTCTGGGAAGAGTTGTGATATAACTGCTTCCACAATTCTGGCTATCTCTCGTCTAAATTCCTCACGAGTGATGGTGACTGTATTTCTTTTGGAGGGGGATTCTGGGGTGCTGTGGGTAGGAAGTGAGGATGAAGGTGCGGTGGTAGGGGTGGGCAGGTGGGTAAGTAGGGGTGTTTTTCTGGATGGGTTGTTTATGGTGGAGAAAGGAGTAGGGTTTGGAAGTAGGGGTGTTTTTGTGACTGGGGTGTTGTAGGTGGAGAAAGGAGTGGGATTTGTGGATGGAGTCTGTGTGTCAACGCGTGCGTCTTGGTGTCTATGTTTGAGTCTGGGGTCTCGTTTGTTTATGGGGGGTGGTGGTGATAGAGTTTTGTGTTGCTGTCTGTGTTGCTTAGGCTGGTGTGTGGGTGCGGTTTGTTGTTGGGGTTGTTGTGTAGCATTGTGTGTGTGTTGCTGTGGAGGTCTTGTAGGAGGGGTTTGCTGTTGGGATTGTTGGTGAGGTAGTTGTTGCTGGTATGATTGTTGTAGGGGTGGTTGTTGCTGATGTAGTTGTCTGAGAGGTGGTTGTTGCTGGTGCTGTTGTCGGAGGGGTAGTAGTTGTTGTTGTGGTTGTCGGTGGGGTAGTTGTTGCTGGTGTGGTTGTCGCTGGGGTAGTTGTTGCTGGTGTTGTTGCGTTTGAGTTAGTCCTTTCATTTTCCAGATTATCTGGAGCCGTGTTGGGCAACCCTTATACCACGCATGGTGTCCTTGCCCGCAGTTGGGGCATTTGGCTTTGGTTCTTTCTTTTTTGTTGTGTCGCTCTATACAGATGTTGGTATCGTGTCTTGAGCTGCAGACACCGCAGACTACGTGTTGTGCTACACATTGCTTTTGGTGGTGCCCAAAACGCTGGCATTTGAAACATCTTAGAGGTTCTGGTGTGTACGCTTCTGTGGGGAATTTTCCCCATATTGGGATGATCACTTCTTCTGGTCTCTTTCCTTTAAAAACTGCCAGCACTTTTCGTGTTGGCTCTCCTGCTTTGTTCTTACACCGTACTGCATCCAGAACATAGGTGAGGTTCTTTATGGGGTCAATGGGGAGGGTTATTGGGTATCGGCAAATTATGCCCTTCTGTGTCTTTTCTGCTGGATCCAGTATCTGTGCTTCCTGCTTCAGGATCTCAACTGCTTCTACTGTCTGCGGAGTGATAGTAAACAGTCCTCTGTGGTTCGGTCGTGCCTGAATCTGTATTCCCGGATGCTTCTTTTCCAAGGCTGCTACTGCGGCATACGATATCTGGTTCTCCTTTGGGATCGGTCTGAATTTGGGGAACTGGAGTGGGGGGTATTCTTTCAGTGATTTTGTGTCTGTGGTTGTTTTTTCTGTCTGTTTCCGTGCTTTCCTGAGTGTTTTCCGTTTCGTCACAAGTGTAAAACCATCGTTTGTCTGTGATTGAATGTCAGTGTCTGTGTCAGTGTCAGTGCTCTCGTCCAGTCTTCGTCTTTGCGTGTCCTGTGTGTAAGCAGTGGGAGAGATAGAGAGGGATCTGGCCCGTCGTCTTGGGGCAGTCATGATGGGGGTAGCAGATGATGAGGGTGTCGTGCCATTTTGAGGTGAAACTGTGGGTGAGGGTGTGTCCGTGAGCGTGGCTGCCATGTCTAGGTTGTGGGGAGGAGAGGATGGTGAGGAAGATGTGCTGTTGTGGGGTGAGGATGCTGTGCTGTTGTGAGGTGAGGATGTGGGTGAGGTTGTGTCATTGATTGTGGATGCCAAGTCTGAGTTGCAAGATGTAGAGGATGATGAGGTTGTTGTGGTGCTGTGCTGTGAGGATGTGTGGAAGGGTGCGTTATTGTATGAAGATGCCATGTCTGCTTGCTGGGAGAGTGAAAGAGCAGGAAGAGGTCTGTGAGAGCAAATAGAGAGAAGAGATTGGTGGGAGTGAGTGATGATGGTGTGTGAATGATTTTGGGGGGCCCTGCCTATCCTATTCGTAGCTGATTACTGCTCTACAACAGTAGCTGCTGAGGAACCTTCTTATTTGTCCCACAAATAAGAAGACTCAACAGTCTAGTCTTGTAGTCAGGGAAGTGTATGTTTCTGGTCTTACCTGAAGGGCTTGTGTATTTTTCCTATCAACTGTTTGCCTGATGGGCTTTTTCTATTTTCTGGCTTATTTAAGACGCCAGCCTAAGGGACCCTATGCCACTTGCAATGAAGAATTGCGAGAGTGGGAATTTTTTGGCTCTGAGTCTTGCTTCTCCTGGAGTTTCAAGACCACAAGGGCTACCAGATTTTCCACAAGAGAGCCTGTTAGTAAATGAAGAGGTTAGGGGATAGGAAGAGAGTGATAATTGCTTAAAACAGCGAGAGAAGCTCTCTCACGATCGTTTTCCGACTCCCAGCGCGTCGTCTAATCTAGTCGACAGGGCTGAGAAACCAGAGTGAGAGGATCTGCACTCTGATTGGTCGGAAGTAGATTTCTTCAAGCTTGAACTTCAAGGTTCACGGACGGGCAGTCGGTCCTCCAATTGGCTGGTGCGATCAGGTGGGCGGGGACAGCGGCAGCAGCTTTCTGATTGGTGGGACGCAAAAAGTCTCAAGCTAGAACTTCGTCGAGGATCTTCTCACTGGTAGCGGCAGGTAAACGTTGACAGCGGGAGGCGCTTTCTCATTGGTGGGTAGCAGAGAGCTACAAGCTTAAAACTCTGAGAGAAGCTTACAGTCTAGCAGACTGTCCTCCCATTGGTCGTCGTCCTTCTGGTGGGCGGAGACAGCGGCGGCAGAGAAGGGAACAGCGGCAGCAGGGGTGATGTTGTCTTCCTGAGGGCCAGGAGACAACTGACTGAGCAGCTGTCGGCTTTTCTGCCTTATATACGGCCTGTGAGAGCCCTAAAGTAGCGGCCGTGTGTTGATGCGCGTTTCCGCCTTTTTCATAAGTGTCATTTGGACAAGTTTTGAGAGTTTGTTTTTCGTGCCATTGCACGTGCGAGTGGGCTGTGCGTTTGTGCATTGTATGTGATGCTTGTTTTAGGCATGTTTTGCCTCTGGTGCGCGTTATTTTGCAAGAGAGTGCGTTGAGCATGTGCGCCACGGGTTTTGGCTTGAGGCAGTGACGGTGTAACCAATGTAAAATCGGATTTGTCCGTGACGTCATCAGAGAGGGTATAAATAGCAAAATGGCTGCGGCCCGGGCTTACGTATACGTTACTCATCGCCTTAGCAAGATGGCACGTACGAAGCAAACTGCCCGCAAGTCCACCGGAGGCAAGGCCCCCCGAAAGCAGCTGGCTACCAAGGCTGCTCGTAAATCTGCTCCTGCTACAGGAGGTGTGAAGAAGCCTCACCGTTACAGGCCCGGTACCGTGGCCCTTCGTGAGATCCGTCGCTACCAGAAGAGCACCGAGCTGCTCATCAGAAAGCTGCCCTTCCAGCGTCTCGTTCGAGAGATTGCCCAGGACTTCAAGACTGACCTCCGTTTCCAGTCTTCCGCCGTCATGGCGCTGCAGGAGGCATCCGAGGCCTACCTCGTCGGTCTCTTTGAAGACACCAACCTGTGCGCCATCCACGCCAAGAGGGTCACCATCATGCCCAAGGACATCCAGCTTGCCCGCCGCATTCGTGGAGAGCGAGCCTAAATCCTTCCTAGTGTACGGCACCACAACACGCTGTACCTACCATCCGGCCCTTTCTAAGGGCCACACATACCTTTCTATAAGAACAAAAATCGTTGACGCACATCATCATGTTCTTGCAATAAATGAATCAATCAATAAACAAATGCCTTCCATTCTCATGAGTCAATGACTGATAATGCAATGCAATGAGCAACACCATAAACTGATTGACGAACTCTCTCTCTCTCTCTCTCTCTCTCTCTCTGTGTGTGTGTGTGTGTGTGTGTGTGTGTGTTTGTTCAGACATAAAATGATTATTAAAGCAGTAATGATAGCCATCACCATTAGTAACTGGTACCGTATTTTTCGGTAATGAATAAGAACTGCATATAATATGCGGGAAGAAGTCAATGAAAGTTAGTAATATAATATAATGTAACAGAACAGTTTATGAGGCAAAAAAAAAAAAAAGCTATCGATAAAAACGAAAAGAATAATTATGAGTCAGAGAGAAATAAAAAGTGACGCCAACAGCATCTGGTGTTCCCAGGCGGTCACCCATCCAAGTACTGACCAGACCCAACGTTGCTTAACTTCGCTGATCGGACGAGAAGCGGTGCTTTCAACGTGGTATGGCCGTTGGCGAGCAATAGATGTTTGGAACTTGTAGTGATGATGATACATTTTGACATAAACCTTACATAGAGCCTCTCTCTCTCTCTCTCTCTCTCTCTCTCTCTCTCTCTCTCTCTCTCTCTCTCTCTCTCTCTCTCTCTCTCTCTCTCCCCACCAAATTCACGAGCGTAATGCACGAAAATGTACGCTTCATCACCGTGTGGCTTTGCCCAGTGTAATAGTTATTATTATTATTATTATTATTATTATTATTATTATTATTATTATTATTATTCTCTACCTACCTACCTACCTACCTACCTACCTACCTACCTACCTACCTACCTACCTACCTACCTATCTGTCTATCCTTCATTATTTCTGACCCCAACTCCCGTATGATTCTGATAATGACATTTCATCTCTCTCTCTCTCTCTCTCTCTCTCTCTCTCTCTCTCTCTCTCTCTCTCTCTCTCTCTCTCTCTGTCAAATGAACAAAGTTGAAGTTCAAATGAAAAGTGTCGATTGACCCTCAATGTCACACACACACACACACACACACACACACACACACACACACACACACACACACACCAAAAAAACTAGATTTAAAAAAAAAAAATAATAAAAAAAACTAACTTTCAATTTAACACAAATGAAATTAATAAAAAAAAAAAATGCAATATCACCTGACTGTGTGTAGGCTACGTAGCGAGAATGTCAAAATTCTCGAGAATTGATTCTTGAGAATTTCTCAGTGTCAATTCCCAGAGAATGTCAAATTGTTCGAATGCCGACAATTTCAAATTGTCGATCCCCGAGAATTGCAAATTCTTGATTCTCGAGAATTGCACATTCTTGATTCTCGAGAATTTCAAATTCTTGATTCTCGAGAATTGTCAATTTTCGAATCTCGAGAATTGCACATTCTTGCTTCTCGATCACACCAAACTGTCGGTTGTTGAGAATTTAAAATTCTCGAATCTCGAGAATTTCAAAGCTCTCGAATCACGGGAATTGCCAATTCTTGATTCTCGAGAATTCCAACGCTCACAAATCTCGAGGATAAAAAAAATCCTCGACTCTTGAGCATTTCCAATTCTCGATTCCCAGGGAATGTCAAGTTTCTCGAATGTCATTCTCGACCGTCCAGAACTGCAAATTCTTGATTCTCGGGAATTCCAAGGCTCTCGAATGGCCAATTCTCGAGCCCCGAGGATTGCACATTCTTGATTCTCGATCACACCGAATTGTCGATTGTCTGAGAATGTCGAATTCTCGAATTTCAACGTTCTCAA
>JANJGK010009520.1:5000-7500 GCA_039081455.1 Macrobrachium rosenbergii
TATTCAAATCTTGTGTATGCTTCATATTTAGTCTATATCTGTAAAAACTCTTTTAATCCCAGATATAAATCTTATTTATTAATAGTAAAATCAAAAAAATAAAATTCCATCTACCAGTTCAAGGATGGCCATTGGCACTAAGAACAGTCTTTATAAAGGCCTTCACTTTATGACTTTTATTTTTCTCCCGAATGTTAGTTATCTGATCTTTAAACTTGAATCTACTTACTTAAAATCCAGCGTCCCTCTGTTAACCTAACTAGTGAATCGTGTACTTGGTTGTTAGGTGACTGTTGTTGGTCGCAGAGATATATTACTATGTATGTATGTATACCATCAAAATGGGAGGGCCTCGACGAGATAATCAACACCCATAGAGGTGAAACTATTCGTAAGGTATTTTCTCTCTCTCTCTCTCTCTCTCTCTCTCTCTCTCTCTCTCTCTCTCTCTCTCTCTCTCTCTCTCTCCCCTCCTACTTTAAGTACTTCCGAAAAGCTGACTCAAGTTTCTAATTTTGGAATTCTCGACCTTTTTAAATATGCTGATCATCCAGGGATACGCGCTCTGGGTGGGGACAGTTCCCCAAAATAGTTCGTATTAATAGCCTATTCAAGAGGAATAATAGCTACTTGTGCAGATGATATCTTAGTATCTTATTGCACTTATATGCCAGAACTATTTCCTACTGCTATTTGATTACCTTAATTCCCTTGGTATGGCGATCCTTTATTCTGTTGAATTAATACATCTGCTACTGATAGCATTAGATCTTTTAATATCACGTAATATTATCTCAATGTCTGATATTCTATACCCTCTTGTTCCTTAATGAAATAATCTACTGATCTTTAGATCTTTGCCTACTTGATAACGTTAGTCTATACCCTACTGATATCTTTATATCGTAACCCGCTGATATTTTAACCGATGTCTTCGAAAATATTTTAGCATCGTATATCCTTCTACTAATATGTTTATATCGTATCTTAGTTGCACACTTGTACACCATTTTGTTATAAACTGAAATCTTATCCGGTTTATATATATATATATATATATATATATATATATATATATATATATATATATATATATATATATATATATATACCATCTCTTGTTATCAAACGTACCTGACATCTTAATATCTAATCCTATTAATATCTGTACCTTTTCGTACTTATATTCCAATATCGTTGTTCTACGTTCTTAGTATATTGTTTTACTGTTATTTAAATCTTATTATGTATTTATCTTAAGTATTTCCAATGAACGAATCTCAGTATTTTACCCTTCTGATACTTTTAATATTTTATACTACCTTCATCTCGACCGCCTCATCTGCTGATATCTTCTTCTATTGATAGTAAGATATCAAACGCCAATGAAATTTGATAGCTGCTCTTGTAACTCTGACATTAATTTGCTATTAATTCATTGGTGTACTCTCATCCAAAAACATCACACTTTAACTCTCCAAAGGGTTTAAACCGTTTTGTTTTTGGTATAATTTAGAATGAAAATTCAAACGAACAAAACGAATTTAGCAAAATCTTTGTGGAACTTCAAAAATTATCCGGTGTTGTCGTCTCACGATTTCAGAAACTGTCAGAGACCTTTTCATGATGCAAGAGAAAACAAACTCACTCATAAAAATTTCAGTGAACATATATATTAGCGCTACCTCTCTCTCTCTCTCTCTCTCTCTCTCTCTCTCTCTCTCTCTCTCTCTCTCTCTCTCTCTCTCTCTCTCTATGTAAGGGAAAAAGAGCCAACGCTTTAAAAATAAATATACGAGTATGAATTCACACGTATGCTTGTATGCACGCTCTGCATCAAGTATACTGGAACATGAGAAGAAGGCATTTCTATTCCACGCAAAAGTAATCCATCATTCTTCTTTCCGAGTGTCGCAGCCAAGGTCAATCGAGCTAACCTATTTTTATCAGTGCCAATAAGCTATCGAAATCTACCGTCTTGGTCCGTCCTATACTGTCTCTACGCGCATTCATCACGATACCAAACGCAAAACACAACAAATAAACGCAGCGTTTATGAAAACATCACCCACGTAAAGGATCAGGTTAACACTTTAATATGGTCATTCATTAACGCTGTATATATCTTCGAAGCAAACCTGACATGACGTCATGCTTACGTCATCGAGCCTCCTGGGACGCCGCCCACCCGTTGCCATGGTAACCATCAAAGGGTAAATACATCTCAACCCCACATCATGATACACAGACGACCAGGCGGATTAGAAGAATGGGTTACTGTTTATGGATGTAGTAAATACCATGAAATGAGAGTAAAAGTGGAGACAGGGCGAAACGAAAAATATGAATGACAAGGAATGGAAAAGAAATAAATAACGAAAAATACAAAAAAAAAAAAAAATGGACAAAATAAATGGAAGTGTTAGCATGAGGAAATGAGAAGTTTGGTGAAGGGAAAGAGGTAGATTATTTGATTTGCAATTTCATCACAGAAGAAAAC
>JANJGK010009520.1:12500-20923 GCA_039081455.1 Macrobrachium rosenbergii
ATATATATATATATATATATATATATATATATATATATATATATATTAACTTTATCACATACACAATTGTTCTCTGCATTAGTAGAGTTACTAAAAAGACCTCATTCAAACTGGATGGCATCTAAATACTCCATTAGATGCCATCCAGTTTGAATGAGGTCCTTTTAGTAAATATATATATATATATATATATATATATATATATATATATATATATATATATATATATATATATATATACAGTATATATATATATATATGTACACACACACGTATATATATGTATATATTATATATATATATATATATATATATATATATATATATATATATATATATATATATATATATATATATATATATATAATATATATATATATATATATATATATATATATATATATGCATTAAGCTTCGAACGTCCTTTAATATCTAATTCGCTCTACCTCGGTAATAATAATATATGTCTATATATATATATATATATATATATATATATATATATATATATATATATATATATATATATATATATATATACAGTATATATATATATATATTATACACATTGTATCATGTGAAAAAGTGATTATCATGTCATCAATACTGACGTGAGAGATCTTCCCTTGGGGGTATACTTGACTTATGATACCACCGTCAATACCGAATGTCACAGAGAAATGTAGAGGAAACGGTTCCTTTTTCCCCACTTGTCAATTCGAAGCTAGATAATAAACGTAGTCAGAATATTTCAGAAGTTTATTTTGCTTCGCTCTTATTTGCTGTGCCTTCGTACGCGATTAAAAAAAAAAGGATCATAAATACAGGAAAATAAATGAAATGGTCATAATGATGAGTTCAGTTACTTTTACTATCATCCCGAATAAAACTAGCTATATACGCCCTCGGCATAGATAAATATGTAAAGAGAGAGGAAAAACACAAACTAGTTATGGAGCGAGAATCGTGGCGGATAAAACTAAGCCATTCTTTAAAACCGCTATCATGACAAAGAATAAAAATGTGAAAAAAAAAATCGGGTAAGAATGAGGTGCCAAGCACAACAAGGAAGGGAGTTCATCGAAGTCGGGGCAAAGAATAGTTACAGCCCAAACGAATTTTTTTTTTTTTTTTTTTTTTTTTTTTAAGTTTTGGGAGATATCGAAAGAGGTTCAAGGATGATGTGTCATGGATGCTGAAAAAGTTGAAACAAAGGCCAAGAGTTATGTTAATCCTATTCTCCGTTAGGGCCTACGATTCCGTCTTTTTTTTTTTTTTTCCAATGATGATGATGTCTTCATCTCTCTCTCTCTCTCTCTCTCTCTCTCTCTCTCTCTCTCTCTCTCTCAAGATATCGATAAGGAAAAACCACGATAGGTCTTTCGCATTTTCATTTGTCTCGGACTTGAAATTCAAATGACAGTCGCGGCGTGAGAGTAATCCAGCTCTCTTTTTTATGAATATCTTTACAAATATCCTATTACAGAATGCATTTTTTCTCTACATTAATTTTTCCATCATTCACTCCGCTGATGGCGTCAGAAAGAATGATCGCTTCCCTTAGTGAAAAGGTGTTTTAGTTCTTGAGCTATACAACTGTCTACGGGTTAATCTATCTATATGTCTCTCACGCATAAGTCAAGCTTTTTTTACATTTTTTATCTATCTATCTTTCTATCTATTAGTGCTGTGTTGCCATCCACAGAACTGCAAGGTCTATATCAATTTAGGACAAATTTCATGTCTCTCGGATCTTACAGATGCATACACACTGCAAACATATATCTATCTATGTCATATATTTAGGTTTAGTTTATTATCATCCATTCATTATCTATATTTTTATTCGTCAATCTGCCTCCTAGACTAAGGCATAGTGTCTTTTCCATTTTATCTATTTATCACCTATCTAACCATTATCTGTCTATCTGTCTACCTAGTTTGTCTTCTAAGCTTGAGAGAGGGAATATAGTATTTAAGCCAGACCAGGCGCTGGGGCCTATGAGGTCATTCAGCGCTGAAACGGAAATTGACAGCAAAAGGTCTGAAAAGTGTAACAGGAGGAAAACCTCGCAGTTGCGCTGTGAATCAATTGTCAGAAGAGGGTGGAAGGTCAGATGGAAGAAAGAGAATATGAACGGAGGTACATTAAAAGGAACGAACAGGGTTGCAGCTAGGCGCCGAGGGAACGCTGCGAGGAACCTCAAGTAATGCCTGCCTTGGGGGCTTCTGAGCTTGAAAATCGCACCCAGGTGCTAACAGCACGCAGAAGGTCTGGTTTGCTCTCAGTTCTTTTCAAGGTTTCGCTTTCGAAATGAGTTATCAGAGGCATTCACTGGAGACTGTCATCAGCATCCATCACTGTGGTTTCTGCTGGATCGGGAAACGAACCACCCTTAGTAAGGGCATTGCAAAAGACATGGCGAATCGAGAGAGACTACAACAAGAGAATACTGGTATGTTGCACAACTTTTTAGCTTCTTCTCTTCTTTGCAGTAGGCTTCAAAGATCACTAACCGCCGATGATGATAAACTGTGGAATTTACAGTGGAATGTTAGGCCAAAGGCCAAGCGCTGGAACCTATGAGGTCATTCAGCGCTGAAAGGAAAATTGAGATTAGAAAGGTTTTAAAGGCGTAACAGGAGGAAAACCTCGCAGTTGTACCATGAAACAGCTGTTAGGAGAGGGTTGAGGAAAGTAAGACGGAAGAAAGCGAATAAGAACGGAGGTACAGTAAAGGGAATGAAGGGGGTTGCAGCTAGGGACCGAAGGGACGCTGCAAAGAACCTCAAGTAATGCCTACAGTGCACCGCATGAGGTGCACTAACGGCGCCACTCCCCCACGGGGGAAAAACTGTATGACTGTTTCTTTTATACCTATTACATTCTCCCTCCTTCCAACAACTTCTAGTTTATCTAGTGACTATATTTTGTAGCTTGTCTCGTTCTGAAACATCCGCCGGAACTTTGTCTTTTTCTTTGATCGACCTGTCATTTTTTGTATCGTTTGGTTCAAGCATCCTATTTCTAGATGATCATTCAACCGCTTATGTCACTGATTTTATCGGTATTTGGTCAAACTTTTACTTTGTTCGTTTTTGCCCGTTGCTCCCTTTTCCAAACTGAGAGCATTCCGGTCGGATAACTGGACTACTGGCTGCATATTATGACTGTCATATTTATAAACTGTGGCTCATTGCTATGTAATAAATATGAATCTAAAATAAAAAAAAAAACTCCCGGTAATGCTCATGAGTGTTTGCACCCTTTACCAATTGTTAAGTTTTGATCAAAATGTTGTTCAGAATGCGGGCTTCACTACGACCCTCATACTGGTGTCTACCACCAGATTAATCTATCAAATTCCTGTCGTAATTATGTTGCCAGCTACAGTCATTTCAAGATCCCTGTACAAATATAAAAATGATCTTATCTCCAGTTTTCAGTCCTCGTATGCAATTCAGTTTTCGAATACCAGCATTAACGTTAACCTGTTTATGATCCTATTTCATTTACCTAGCCTTCGTTCCAAATGTGTCTGCTTCTTGTAACCGCTCATTACTAAGAATTTCTTGTTTTGCTATTTCCCTATTCGTGCCCGTTCTCTGTATTTTCTTTTCTTCCACCTCCTGTCATGTTTCTGCTTTCCATTCGTGTCGTTTGATTTTCGTTCTGCTTCAGTTTATTCTTCCTAACTCCCTGACGTTTTTAGCGTTGTTTTATATTGACTGTCTTTTTTTTTTCTTTCTTTTTGATCAGAATCATGATAAGGAAAAATGAAAAATGTAAGAGATTCCTGAGGGCTGAGGTATGGCTGCATCTGAAAATAAAAACATATATATATATATATATATATATATATATATATATATATATATATATATATATATATATATATATATATATATATATATATATATATATATATATATATATATATATATATATATATATATTTATACGTATATATATACATACATACATATATAAATATATACAGTATATGTGCATATATGTCAATATAAATATATGTGTATATATGTACAAAAATATTTATATATATATATATATATATATATATATATATATATAGAGAGAGAGAGAGAGAGAGAGAGAGAGAGAGAGAGAGAGAGAGAGAGAGAGAGAGAGAGATGTCTAACGAAAGAGGTGCATCGGTAAATAGACCGCCTTATTTAGACACATTCGAATTATATCCACTAAAAGGGGCTGCTAACAATGAAGGCTATTTCCCCCCCTTTACTGTGATTATTAAGTTACACTGAAAAGGGGTTCACTCCAACCCCCATTTATTGATCCCCCTTTCTCTTTATCGATTCTACCAAGTTCCATTAGGGCGATCTCTCTCTCTCTCTCTCTCTCTCTCTCTCTCTCTCTCTCTCTCTCTCTCTCTCTTTAGCTTCTACTCACCGCAATTTCTTTTCGTGCCTTACGTATCCCTTATTCTTGTAATCTTTGTAGTTAATATCAATTGCATTTAAATATGACATATTTTCTAACTCAATTTTTCATCGAGCACGGTAACTGATTTTTCTACATATTGTGAAAATAAATCCGATGAGGTTGCTTTCAAACGTAAGTAGATTAACCCGAACCGGTTTATCAACCGAAGATACCTTTTCTTGCCACAATATGCATTCAGCCCACAAATCGCAAACACACTGGTTATTTTTTTTTCTTTTTATTCTTCCTCTTATTCCTCTCTCAAAATAGTAAAAAGCATATTTTTCTTATCGAGAAATTCAAACATGAAAGTTATGCTTCTATATATTCTCCATAATAACATTTTAGGAAATTTCTGAGGCAGACGATTCCCATGAATCTTCTCCAGTAATACTAATAACAATAATAACATAGAAGAAAATGATGATGATGCAGATATTTCCATAATAAAATAATAATAATAACAAAGAAGAAGAAAACTATGATGATGCAGATATTGCCATAATAATAATAATAATAATAATAATAATAATACCTGGTAAAAAAAAATCGGAAAGTAAAAAGTTAACCCGTTTATTTCCTCAGACAATAACCACATACCACTGTAAACGAATGCTGTGCGAGCCCGCCTTTTCATTTACGGTCGAAACGAACAGACGTCGGCTGAGACTGCCAATGACACAGGGAAGGTTTGTAACCGATACTGCGAAATCCATACGATTTTAAATGGGAAGCCTGACGCGAAGGACAACGCGGGACTTTCAACTAGCAAAAGGCGACCAACTGGACAGGGAAGCGAGTGTACCCTTAGTGACAGACCTAACTTTAGAAATGAGGGACGCTGAGGGTTGCTCTTATCAGCATAAGATGAATGGGGACTTGTGCCAGCGCGGCATGGCCTCTCGCTCTTTGGGCGAAAGCTGGAATGATATTTTCATTATTTCTTTTCTTTCTTTTAAATTCTGAAAACCCTTTGGACAGAGTCAACAGGCTACAAACCCGAGGGGGTCCCAAAGGGAAATCAGCCTGTGGAGGGAGACATGTTATGGGAAATGGTGATAAATAGATAAATATGAGGGAACAGACAATAAAACCTATATACAACTAAAATTCAGGAGACGGTCAGCAGAGAGCAGGAATGAATTTGCTCCTCGCTTGAACATTTGGAATTCAGAAGATTCCACTACTGCACTAGGCAAACTATTATGCATCTGAGTTGTAGCCAAGATAAAACTCCTAGCAAACTGAGCAGAATTAAACCTAGAAAACTGCCCAGTGTTGCGAGCAAATACAACACGGTCTGGTAAAGAAGTGTGCAGGGGATGCTTGTCGTTGTAGTGCGTTTTATGCAACAAACATAATGAACTCGCTTTACGTCTAGGCCACAAGTCAACATTGAGTTGGCAAAATAAACTTGACTGATGACGTAACTCTGCCCAAGAGTTTAAGTTGAGAGTCAGCACAGGAAGACTACTCTTGAGAGCAAAAAGTTAAGTATACCCTAGTTTAACCAGACCACTGAGCTGATTAACAGCTCTCCTAGGGCTGGCCCGAAGGATTAGACTTATTTTACGTGGCTAAGAACCAACTGGTTACCTAGCAACGGGACATACAGCTTTTTGTGGAATCCGAACCACATTGTACCGAGAAATGAATTCCTATCACCAGAAATAAATTCCTCTGATTCTTCACTGGCTGGCCGGAGAGTCAAACGTGGGCCCAGCAGAGTGCTAGTCGAGTATGATATCGACCCGGCCAAGGAGAACAGTACTCCAAACAAGGAAGAGAAAGAGTTAAAATACTTAGGTATAGTAACTCCGTCACGAAACATTCTAAAACATTTCCTCTTGATGCCAACGTTTTGAGCAACAGAGGAAGCAATATTACGTATATGCTTCTCAAAAGTCAACTTCTTATCAAAAGTTACACCTAAAATCTTAAGTCATTTGACAGTACAGTTAATGAAACAGTGTTTAAACGAAAGAAAGCAACTCTCAACATTTTCTGTTCCCGTCTTCAGTAAATTACTTCAGCGGGTGAAACATCGACCATTTACTATCAAGCTGGGGACGTAGTTAACTGTTCACGGATTGTTGAAATAAATAACTGGCAAAATACTGAGCGGAGTCACGGCGTCTCTTTTGCTAAGTGCTATTTGCATGTCGTGAACTTTCTAGCAACACTGAGCTTTTTCCTTTCCTGAGAATCGGTTCCAGAGCGATAACGATGCAAACGTCCATAGCATAAACAAACATACACACTCATGAAGACACAAGTACACTTACATATAAACTTTCAAATATAAAACCACACACGCCCCACCTACATGGAATTCACCCCATCCTTTTTGCCTAGAAAATGCTTAAGATCCACTCAAGGCAGAGGACATGCAATGGGTGTTGGGAGTGTAATGATTAGAAAGTAAGTTACGAAGAGCGATTAAAATTTTTTACAAGTGAAGAGTTTGTTAAAATATGTATGCAAGGGAGTGAATGGTTTGGTGCAAAAGTAGGTCTGAGGTAAGGGTGTGTTAAGCCTCTTTTGCTGAAGCGAGAATTCTAAGAAAGGAAAGCTGATGTAGATTAAAAGTTGTGGGATAAGACAGTGAGTCCTGAATGGAGTGTTGGGAATAATGATGAGAAGCTTCAACAACTGGTAAAAGAGTGTGACAGTGTTCCAAAAAGAGAAAGTTGAAATCAATGTGAGCAAGAGTGAAGTTATGAGGCTAAATGAAAGCCAGGACGATAAAGCAATGAAAGTTGATGCCGAGGGTGGAAGAATGGAAGAGGAAGTTGATTCGTATAAGCATTTGAAAGCGATAATGACAAGTGATGCCAGAATGAGAGAAAATGTCAGTAGCAGGACGTGTACCAAAGATTAGACAGACTAACTGTCTGCGAAAGCCAAGGCTGGAATACATAAAGGGGCTGTTCGGCTACTTCTCCCTTATGGAAGTGAAGTGTGAATACTGAATTTGAATAAAAGAAAAAAGTTTGAGGCTGCTACTGTGAACTGATACGAATGAATTCAGTTAGAAATGTTGAGAAACGTAGAGGCGGTAAAAAAGATTGGAAAGGGCGAACGATATTTTGGCGAAGACGCGTATAGACCTGGAAACGGGTGATTAGATAAGGGGTGAGGGAGGTAATGGAAAGGAGGGGCCTCAGTATCTAGAAAATACGAGATGGTGGTGAGTATTATATTTTGAAGCACGGGATCAACATGCTGCTGGTAAACACCGTTTATAAATACAAGTGATCACTGTGGTACTTTTAAACTGGAGCCACCCTTAAACACACACACTCCTCTATATATATATATATATATATATATATATATATATATATATATATATATATATATATATATATATATATACATGTACGTGTGTGTGTGTGTGTGTGTGTTTGTGCGGCAGAGAGAGAAAGACAGAGAGACATAGACAGAAAGAATAAAAGAGCGAAAAAGAAAGAGCAGGAAGGTAATTTCCCGAGGCACCGACGAAGTCCATTTCCCCTCGGCTCTTCCTTCCCCTCTTTCCATATCCTGTTACTGCGTTCTCTGTCTCTGTCTCTCTCTCTCTCTCTCTCTCTCTCTCTCTCTCTCTCTCTCTCTCTCTCTCTCTCTCTCTCTCGCTTCCTTTTCAAGCCCCTCGTTGCTTCTGTATTTATCTCTAGTGCCGGTCTCTTCTCTCTCTCTCTCTCTCTCTCTCTCTCTCTCTCTCTCTCTCTCTCTCTCTCTGTCTATGAAGATGTTAAACTCAGATAGATAAATATTCATTATATTAAAAACATATGATAAAAGATCAAATCCATAACATTCAGTTGTGACTTTTTTATATACAGTGTTGAATTCATCGAAAACTCCTCTACTATGCAAAGTGAAATTTTGGTTTACACTGCGACACGTCGTCATATCTTCCCTGATAACTACCAAAAGCTTACCATCTGGAAGGGATTCC
>JANJGK010009521.1:0-20923 GCA_039081455.1 Macrobrachium rosenbergii
TTAATATCCAATTCACTCTACCTCGGAAGTAATATATTTTCATATATGTTACCGAAGGGGAATTTTTAGGTGATAATAAGTCCACCGTCCCGTGGGATCGAACCAGCGACGGACGGGGGAATCAGGACTTACAGTGACACACTAACCAGTCGGCCACAAGAGAGGTATAAATGAATACCATCTCCCATCAGCCCACCCGTCGAACTCAGGTGTTTTGCGTTTGGAGACGATATCCACCCACCTCTGCCATGTTGGCCGTGTAGTGCGTTTGTCGCACGTAGCCATATTATGACTATTTATCACATCACCGTGATTCATATACAATCAGAAAGCTACAAACGTCCTTTAATATCCAATTCACTCTACCTCGGAAGTAATATATTTTCATATATGTTACCGAAGGGGAATTTTTAGGTGATAATAAGTCCACCGTCCCGTGGGATCGAACCAGCGACGGACGGGGGAATCAGGACTTACAGTGACACACTAACCAGTCGGCCACAAGAGAGGTATAAATGAATACCATCTCCCATCAGCCCACCCGTCGAACTCAGGTGTTTTGCGTTTGGAGACGATATCCACCCACCTCTGCCATGTTGGCCGTGTAGTGCGTTTGTCGCACGTAGCCATATTATGACTATTTATCACATCACCGTGATTCATATACAATCAGAAAGCTACAAACGTCCTTTAATATCCAATTCACTCTACCTCGGAAGTAATATATTTTCATATATGTTACCGAAGGGGAATTTTTAGGTGATAATAAGTCCACCGTCCCGTGGGATCGAACCAGCGACGGACGGGGGGAATCAGGACTTACAGTGACACACTAACCAGTCGGCCACAAGAGAGGTATAAAATGAATACCATCTCCCATCAGCCCACCCGTCGAACTCAGGTGTTTTGCGTTTGGAGACGATATCCACCCACCTCTGCCATGTTGGCCGTGTAGTGCGTTTGTCGCACGTAGCCATATTATGACTATTTATCACATCACCGTGATTCATATACAATCAGAAAGCTACAAACGTCCTTTAATATCCAATTCACTCTACCTCGGAAGTAATATATTTTCATATATGTTACCGAAGGGGAATTTTTAGGTGATAATAAGTCCACCGTCCCGTGGGATCGAACCAGCGACGGACGGGGGAATCAGGACTTACAGTGACACACTAACCAGTCGGCCACAAGAGAGGTATAAATGAATACCATCTCCCATCAGCCCACCCGTCGAACTCAGGTGTTTTGCGTTTGGAGACGATATCCACCCACCTCTGCCATGTTGGCCGTGTAGTGCGTTTGTCGCACGTAGCCATATTATGACTATTTATCACATCACCGTGATTCATATACAATCAGAAAGCTACAAACGTCCTTTAATATCCAATTCACTCTACCTCGGAAGTAATATATTTTCATATATGTTACCGAAGGGGAATTTTTAGGTGATAATAAGTCCACCGTCCCGTGGGATCGAACCAGCGACGGACGGGGGAATCAGGACTTACAGTGACACACTAACCAGTCGGCCACAAGAGAGGTATAAATGAATACCATCTCCCATCAGCCCACCCGTCGAACTCAGGTGTTTTGCGTTTGGAGACGATATCCACCCACCTCTGCCATGTTGGCCGTGTAGTGCGTTTGTCGCACGTAGCCATATTATGACTATTTATCACATCACCGTGATTCATATACAATCAGAAAGCTACAAACGTCCTTTAATATCCAATTCACTCTACCTCGGAAGTAATATATTTTCATATATGTTACCGAAGGGGAATTTTTAGGTGATAATAAGTCCACCGTCCCGTGGGATCGAACCAGCGACGGACGGGGGAATCAGGACTTACAGTGACACACTAACCAGTCGGCCACAAGAGAGGTATAAATGAATACCATCTCCCATCAGCCCACCCGTCGAACTCAGGTGTTTTGCGTTTGGAGACGATATCCACCCACCTCTGCCATGTTGGCCGTGTAGTGCGTTTGTCGCACGTAGCCATATTATGACTATTTATCACATCACCGTGATTCATATACAATCAGAAAGCTACAAACGTCCTTTAATATCCAATTCACTCTACCTCGGAAGTAATATATTTTCATATATGTTACCGAAGGGGAATTTTTAGGTGATAATAAGTCCACCGTCCCGTGGGATCGAACCAGCGACGGACGGGGGAATCAGGACTTACAGTGACACACTAACCAGTCGGCCACAAGAGAGGTATAAATGAATACCATCTCCCATCAGCCCACCCGTCGAACTCAGGTGTTTTGCGTTTGGAGACGATATCCACCCACCTCTGCCATGTTGGCCGTGTAGTGCGTTTGTCGCACGTAGCCATATTATGACTATTTATCACATCACCGTGATTCATATACAATCAGAAAGCTACAAACGTCCTTTAATATCCAATTCACTCTACCTCGGAAGTAATATATTTTCATATATGTTACCGAAGGGGAATTTTTAGGTGATAATAAGTCCACCGTCCCGTGGGATCGAACCAGCGACGGACGGGGGAATCAGGACTTACAGTGACACACTAACCAGTCGGCCACAAGAGAGGTATAAATGAATACCATCTCCCATCAGCCCACCCGTCGAACTCAGGTGTTTTGCGTTTGGAGACGATATCCACCCACCTCTGCCATGTTGGCCGTGTAGTGCGTTTGTCGCACGTAGCCATATTATGACTATTTATCACATCACCGTGATTCATATACAATCAGAAAGCTACAAACGTCCTTTAATATCCAATTCACTCTACCTCGGAAGTAATATATTTTCATATATGTTACCGAAGGGGAATTTTTAGGTGATAATAAGTCCACCGTCCCGTGGGATCGAACCAGCGACGGACGGGGGAATCAGGACTTACAGTGACACACTAACCAGTCGGCCACAAGAGAGGTATAAATGAATACCATCTCCCATCAGCCCACCCGTCGAACTCAGGTGTTTTGCGTTTGGAGACGATATCCACCCACCTCTGCCATGTTGGCCGTGTAGTGCGTTTGTCGCACGTAGCCATATTATGACTATTTATCACATCACCGTGATTCATATACAATCAGAAAGCTACAAACGTCCTTTAATATCCAATTCACTCTACCTCGGAAGTAATATATTTTCATATATGTTACCGAAGGGGAATTTTTAGGTGATAATAAGTCCACCGTCCGTGGGATCGAACCAGCGACGGACGGGGGGAATCAGGACTTACAGTGACACACTAACCAGTCGGCCACAAGAGAGGTATAAATGAATACCATCTCCCATCAGCCCACCCGTCGAACTCAGGTGTTTTGCGTTTGGAGACGATATCCACCCACCTCTGCCATGTTGGCCGTGTAGTGCGTTTGTCGCACGTAGCCATATTATGACTATTTATCACATCACCGTGATTCATATACAATCAGAAAGCTACAAACGTCCTTTAATATCCAATTCACTCTACCTCGGAAGTAATATATTTTCATATATGTTACCGAAGGGGAATTTTTAGGTGATAATAAGTCCACCGTCCCGTGGGATCGAACCAGCGACGGACGGGGGAATCAGGACTTACAGTGACACACTAACCAGTCCGGCCACAAGAGAGGTATAAATGAATACCATCTCCCATCAGCCCCACCCGTCGAACTCAGGTGTTTTGCGTTTGGAGACGATATCCACCCACCTCTGCCATGTTGGCCGTGTAGTGCGTTTGTCGCACGTAGCCATATTATGACTATTTATCACATCACCGTGATTCATATACAATCAGAAAGCTACAAACGTCCTTTAATATCCAATTCACTCTACCTCGGAAGTAATATATTTTCATATATGTTACCGAAGGGGAATTTTTAGGTGATAATAAGTCCACCGTCCCGTGGGATCGAACCAGCGACGGACGGGGGAATCAGGACTTACAGTGACACACTAACCAGTCGGCCACAAGAGAGGTATAAATGAATACCATCTCCCATCAGCCCACCCGTCGAACTCAGGTGTTTTGCGTTTGGAGACGATATCCACCCACCTCTGCCATGTTGGCCGTGTAGTGCGTTTGTCGCACGTAGCCATATTATGACTATTTATCACATCACCGTGATTCATATACAATCAGAAAGCTACAAACGTCCTTTAATATCCAATTCACTCTACCTCGGAAGTAATATATTTTCATATATGTTACCGAAGGGGAATTTTTAGGTGATAATAAGTCCACCGTCCCGTGGGATCGAACCAGCGACGGACGGGGGAATCAGGACTTACAGTGACACACTAACCAGTCGGCCACAAGAGAGGTATAAATGAATACCATCTCCCATCAGCCCACCCGTCGAACTCAGGTGTTTTGCGTTTGGAGACGATATCCACCCACCTCTGCCATGTTGGCCGTGTAGTGCGTTTGTCGCACGTAGCCATATTATGACTATTTATCACATCACCGTGATTCATATACAATCAGAAAGCTACAAACGTCCTTTAATATCCAATTCACTCTACCTCGGAAGTAATATATTTTCATATATGTTACCGAAGGGGAATTTTTAGGTGATAATAAGTCCACCGTCCCGTGGGATCGAACCAGCGACGGACGGGGGGAATCAGGACTTACAGTGACACACTAACCAGTCGGCCACAAGAGAGGTATAAATGAATACCATCTCCCATCAGCCCACCCGTCGAACTCAGGTGTTTTGCGTTTGGAGACGATATCCACCCACCTCTGCCATGTTGGCCGTGTAGTGCGTTTGTCGCACGTAGCCATATTATGACTATTTATCACATCACCGTGATTCATATACAATCAGAAAGCTACAAACGTCCTTTAATATCCAATTCACTCTACCTCGGAAGTAATATATTTTCATATATGTTACCGAAGGGGAATTTTTAGGTGATAATAAGTCCACCGTCCCGTGGGATCGAACCAGCGACGGACGGGGGAATCAGGACTTACAGTGACACACTAACCAGTCGGCCACAAGAGAGGTATAAATGAATACCATCTCCCATCAGCCCACCCGTCGAACTCAGGTGTTTTGCGTTTGGAGACGATATCCACCCACCTCTGCCATGTTGGCCGTGTAGTGCGTTTGTCGCACGTAGCCATATTATGACTATTTATCACATCACCGTGATTCATATACAATCAGAAAGCTACAAACGTCCTTTAATATCCAATTCACTCTACCTCGGAAGTAATATATTTTCATATATGTTACCGAAGGGGAATTTTTAGGTGATAATAAGTCCACCGTCCCGTGGGATCGAACCAGCGACGGACGGGGGAATCAGGACTTACAGTGACACACTAACCAGTCGGCCACAAGAGAGGTATAAATGAATACCATCTCCCATCAGCCCACCCGTCGAACTCAGGTGTTTTGCGTTTGGAGACGATATCCACCCACCTCTGCCATGTTGGCCGTGTAGTGCGTTTGTCGCACGTAGCCATATTATGACTATTTATCACATCACCGTGATTCATATACAATCAGAAAGCTACAAACGTCCTTTAATATCCAATTCACTCTACCTCGGAAGTAATATATTTTCATATATGTTACCGAAGGGGAATTTTTAGGTGATAATAAGTCCACCGTCCCGTGGGATCGAACCAGCGACGGACGGGGGAATCAGGACTTACAGTGACACACTAACCAGTCGGCCACAAGAGAGGTATAAATGAATACCATCTCCCATCAGCCCACCCGTCGAACTCAGGTGTTTTGCGTTTGGAGACGATATCCACCCACCTCTGCCATGTTGGCCGTGTAGTGCGTTTGTCGCACGTAGCCATATTATGACTATTTATCACATCACCGTGATTCATATACAATCAGAAAGCTACAAACGTCCTTTAATATCCAATTCACTCTACCTCGGAAGTAATATATTTTCATATATGTTACCGAAGGGGAATTTTTAGGTGATAATAAGTCCACCGTCCCGTGGGATCGAACCAGCGACGGACGGGGGAATCAGGACTTACAGTGACACACTAACCAGTCGGCCACAAGAGAGGTATAAATGAATACCATCTCCCATCAGCCCACCCGTCGAACTCAGGTGTTTTGCGTTTGGAGACGATATCCACCCACCTCTGCCATGTTGGCCGTGTAGTGCGTTTGTCGCACGTAGCCATATTATGACTATTTATCACATCACCGTGATTCATATACAATCAGAAAGCTACAAACGTCCTTTAATATCCAATTCACTCTACCTCGGAAGTAATATATTTTCATATATGTTACCGAAGGGGAATTTTTAGGTGATAATAAGTCCACCGTCCCGTGGGATCGAACCAGCGACGGACGGGGGAATCAGGACTTACAGTGACACACTAACCAGTCGGCCACAAGAGAGGTATAAATGAATACCATCTCCCATCAGCCCACCCGTCGAACTCAGGTGTTTTGCGTTTGGAGACGATATCCACCCACCTCTGCCATGTTGGCCGTGTAGTGCGTTTGTCGCACGTAGCCATATTATGACTATTTATCACATCACCGTGATTCATATACAATCAGAAAGCTACAAACGTCCTTTAATATCCAATTCACTCTACCTCGGAAGTAATATATTTTCATATATGTTACCGAAGGGGAATTTTTAGGTGATAATAAGTCCACCGTCCCGTGGGATCGAACCAGCGACGGACGGGGGAATCAGGACTTACAGTGACACACTAACCAGTCGGCCACAAGAGAGGTATAAATGAATACCATCTCCCATCAGCCCACCCGTCGAACTCAGGTGTTTTGCGTTTGGAGACGATATCCACCCACCTCTGCCATGTTGGCCGTGTAGTGCGTTTGTCGCACGTAGCCATATTATGACTATTTATCACATCACCGTGATTCATATACAATCAGAAAGCTACAAACGTCCTTTAATATCCAATTCACTCTACCTCGGAAGTAATATATTTTCATATATGTTACCGAAGGGGAATTTTTAGGTGATAATAAGTCCACCGTCCCGTGGGATCGAACCAGCGACGGACGGGGGAATCAGGACTTACAGTGACACACTAACCAGTCGGCCACAAGAGAGGTATAAATGAATACCATCTCCCATCAGCCCACCCGTCGAACTCAGGTGTTTTGCGTTTGGAGACGATATCCACCCACCTCTGCCATGTTGGCCGTGTAGTGCGTTTGTCGCACGTAGCCATATTATGACTATTTATCACATCACCGTGATTCATATACAATCAGAAAGCTACAAACGTCCTCCAATTCACTCTACCTCGGAAGTAATATATTTTCATATATGTTACCGAAGGGGAATTTTTAGGTGATAATAAGTCCACCGTCCCGTGGGATCGAACCAGCGACGGACGGGGGAATCAGGACTTACAGTGACACACTAACCAGTCGGCCACAAGAGAGGTATAAATGAATACCATCTCCCATCAGCCCACCCGTCGAACTCAGGTGTTTTGCGTTTGGAGACGATATCCACCCACCTCTGCCATGTTGGCCGTGTAGTGCGTTTGTCGCACGTAGCCATATTATGACTATTTATCACATCACCGTGATTCATATACAATCAGAAAGCTACAAACGTCCTTTAATATCCAATTCACTCTACCTCGGAAGTAATATATTTTCATATATGTTACCGAAGGGGAATTTTTAGGTGATAATAAGTCCACCGTCCCGTGGGATCGAACCAGCGACGGACGGGGGAATCAGGACTTACAGTGACACACTAACCAGTCGGCCACAAGAGAGGTATAAATGAATACCATCTCCCATCAGCCCACCCGTCGAACTCAGGTGTTTTGCGTTTGGAGACGATATCCACCCACCTCTGCCATGTTGGCCGTGTAGTGCGTTTGTCGCACGTAGCCATATTATGACTATTTATCACATCACCGTGATTCATATACAATCAGAAAGCTACAAACGTCCTTTAATATCCAATTCACTCTACCTCGGAAGTAATATATTTTCATATATGTTACCGAAGGGGAATTTTTAGGTGATAATAAGTCCACCGTCCCGTGGGATCGAACCAGCGACGGACGGGGGAATCAGGACTTACAGTGACACACTAACCAGTCGGCCACAAGAGAGGTATAAATGAATACCATCTCCCATCAGCCCACCCGTCGAACTCAGGTGTTTTGCGTTTGGAGACGATATCCACCCACCTCTGCCATGTTGGCCGTGTAGTGCGTTTGTCGCACGTAGCCATATTATGACTATTTATCACATCACCGTGATTCATATACAATCAGAAAGCTACAAACGTCCTTTAATATCCAATTCACTCTACCTCGGAAGTAATATATTTTCATATATGTTACCGAAGGGGAATTTTTAGGTGATAATAAGTCCACCGTCCCGTGGGATCGAACCAGCGACGGACGGGGGAATCAGGACTTACAGTGACACACTAACCAGTCGGCCACAAGAGAGGTATAAATGAATACCATCTCCCATCAGCCCACCCGTCGAACTCAGGTGTTTTGCGTTTGGAGACGATATCCACCCACCTCTGCCATGTTGGCCGTGTAGTGCGTTTGTCGCACGTAGCCATATTATGACTATTTATCACATCACCGTGATTCATATACAATCAGAAAGCTACAAACGTCCTTTAATATCCAATTCACTCTACCTCGGAAGTAATATATTTTCATATATGTTACCGAAGGGGAATTTTTAGGTGATAATAAGTCCACCGTCCCGTGGGATCGAACCAGCGACGGACGGGGGAATCAGGACTTACAGTGACACACTAACCAGTCGGCCACAAGAGAGGTATAAATGAATACCATCTCCCATCAGCCCACCCGTCGAACTCAGGTGTTTTGCGTTTGGAGACGATATCCACCCACCTCTGCCATGTTGGCCGTGTAGTGCGTTTGTCGCACGTAGCCATATTATGACTATTTATCACATCACCGTGATTCATATACAATCAGAAAGCTACAAACGTCCTTTAATATCCAATTCACTCTACCTCGGAAGTAATATATTTTCATATATGTTACCGAAGGGGAATTTTTAGGTGATAATAAGTCCACCGTCCCGTGGGATCGAACCAGCGACGGACGGGGGAATCAGGACTTACAGTGACACACTAACCAGTCGGCCACAAGAGAGGTATAAATGAATACCATCTCCCATCAGCCCACCCGTCGAACTCAGGTGTTTTGCGTTTGGAGACGATATCCACCCACCTCTGCCATGTTGGCCGTGTAGTGCGTTTGTCGCACGTAGCCATATTATGACTATTTATCACATCACCGTGATTCATATACAATCAGAAAGCTACAAACGTCCTTTAATATCCAATTCACTCTACCTCGGAAGTAATATATTTTCATATATGTTACCGAAGGGGAATTTTTAGGTGATAATAAGTCCACCGTCCCGTGGGATCGAACCAGCGACGGACGGGGGAATCAGGACTTACAGTGACACACTAACCAGTCGGCCACAAGAGAGGTATAAATGAATACCATCTCCCATCAGCCCACCCGTCGAACTCAGGTGTTTTGCGTTTGGAGACGATATCCACCCACCTCTGCCATGTTGGCCGTGTAGTGCGTTTGTCGCACGTAGCCATATTATGACTATTTATCACATCACCGTGATTCATATACAATCAGAAAGCTACAAACGTCCTTTAATATCCAATTCACTCTACCTCGGAAGTAATATATTTTCATATATGTTACCGAAGGGGAATTTTTAGGTGATAATAAGTCCACCGTCCCGTGGGATCGAACCAGCGACGGACGGGGGAATCAGGACTTACAGTGACACACTAACCAGTCGGCCACAAGAGAGGTATAAATGAATACCATCTCCCATCAGCCCACCCGTCGAACTCAGGTGTTTTGCGTTTGGAGACGATATCCACCCACCTCTGCCATGTTGGCCGTGTAGTGCGTTTGTCGCACGTAGCCATATTATGACTATTTATCACATCACCGTGATTCATATACAATCAGAAAGCTACAAACGTCCTTTAATATCCAATTCACTCTACCTCGGAAGTAATATATTTTCATATATGTTACCGAAGGGGAATTTTTAGGTGATAATAAGTCCACCGTCCCGTGGGATCGAACCAGCGACGGACGGGGGAATCAGGACTTACAGTGACACACTAACCAGTCGGCCACAAGAGAGGTATAAATGAATACCATCTCCCATCAGCCCACCCGTCGAACTCAGGTGTTTTGCGTTTGGAGACGATATCCACCCACCTCTGCCATGTTGGCCGTGTAGTGCGTTTGTCGCACGTAGCCATATTATGACTATTTATCACATCACCGTGATTCATATACAATCAGAAAGCTACAAACGTCCTTTAATATCCAATTCACTCTACCTCGGAAGTAATATATTTTCATATATGTTCGATCCCACGGGACGGTGGACTTATTATCACCTAAAAATTCCCCTTCGGTAACATATATGAAAATATATTACTTCCGAGGTAGAGTGAATTGGATATTAAAGGACGTTTGTAGCTTTCTGATTGTATATGAATCACGGTGATGTGATAAATAGTCATAATATGGCTACGTGCGACAAACGCACTACACGGCCAACATGGCAGAGGTGGGTGGATATCGTCTCCAAACGCAAAACACCTGAGTTCGACGGGTGGGCTGATGGGAGATGGTATTCATTTATACCTCTCTTGTGGCCGACTGGTTAGTGTGTCACTGTAAGTCCTGATTCCCCCGTCCGTCGCTGGTTCGATCCCACGGGACGGTGGACTTATTATCACCTAAAAATTCCCCTTCGGTAACATATATGAAAATATATTACTTCCGAGGTAGAGTGAATTGGATATTAAAGGACGTTTGTAGCTTTCTGATTGTATATGAATCACGGTGATGTGATAAATAGTCATAATATGGCTACGTGCGACAAACGCACTACACGGCCAACATGGCAGAGGTGGGTGGATATCGTCTCCAAACGCAAAACACCTGAGTTCGACGGGTGGGCTGATGGGAGATGGTATTCATTTATACCTCTCTTGTGGCCGACTGGTTAGTGTGTCACTGTAAGTCCTGATTCCCCCGTCCGTCGCTGGTTCGATCCCACGGGACGGTGGACTTATTATCACCTAAAAATTCCCCTTCGGTAACATATATGAAAATATATTACTTCCGAGGTAGAGTGAATTGGATATTAAAGGACGTTTGTAGCTTTCTGATTGTATATGAATCACGGTGATGTGATAAATAGTCATAATATGGCTACGTGCGACAAACGCACTACACGGCCAACATGGCAGAGGTGGGTGGATATCGTCTCCAAACGCAAAACACCTGAGTTCGACGGGTGGGCTGATGGGAGATGGTATTCATTTATACCTCTCTTGTGGCCGACTGGTTAGTGTGTCACTGTAAGTCCTGATTCCCCCGTCCGTCGCTGGTTCGATCCCACGGGACGGTGGACTTATTATCACCTAAAAATTCCCCTTCGGTAACATATATGAAAATATATTACTTCCGAGGTAGAGTGAATTGGATATTAAAGGACGTTTGTAGCTTTCTGATTGTATATGAATCACGGTGATGTGATAAATAGTCATAATATGGCTACGTGCGACAAACGCACTACACGGCCAACATGGCAGAGGTGGGTGGATATCGTCTCCAAACGCAAAACACCTGAGTTCGACGGGTGGGCTGATGGGAGATGGTATTCATTTATACCTCTCTTGTGGCCGACTGGTTAGTGTGTCACTGTAAGTCCTGATTCCCCCGTCCGTCGCTGGTTCGATCCCACGGGACGGTGGACTTATTATCACCTAAAAATTCCCCTTCGGTAACATATATGAAAATATATTACTTCCGAGGTAGAGTGAATTGGATATTAAAGGACGTTTGTAGCTTTCTGATTGTATATGAATCACGGTGATGTGATAAATAGTCATAATATGGCTACGTGCGACAAACGCACTACACGGCCAACATGGCAGAGGTGGGTGGATATCGTCTCCAAACGCAAAACACCTGAGTTCGACGGGTGGGCTGATGGGAGATGGTATTCATTTATACCTCTCTTGTGGCCGACTGGTTAGTGTGTCACTGTAAGTCCTGATTCCCCCGTCCGTCGCTGGTTCGATCCCACGGGACGGTGGACTTATTATCACCTAAAAATTCCCCTTCGGTAACATATATGAAAATATATTACTTCCGAGGTAGAGTGAATTGGATATTAAAGGACGTTTGTAGCTTTCTGATTGTATATGAATCACGGTGATGTGATAAATAGTCATAATATGGCTACGTGCGACAAACGCACTACACGGCCAACATGGCAGAGGTGGGTGGATATCGTCTCCAAACGCAAAACACCTGAGTTCGACGGGTGGGCTGATGGGAGATGGTATTCATTTATACCTCTCTTGTGGCCGACTGGTTAGTGTGTCACTGTAAGTCCTGATTCCCCCGTCCGTCGCTGGTTCGATCCCACGGGACGGTGGACTTATTATCACCTAAAAATTCCCCTTCGGTAACATATATGAAAATATATTACTTCCGAGGTAGAGTGAATTGGATATTAAAGGACGTTTGTAGCTTTCTGATTGTATATGAATCACGGTGATGTGATAAATAGTCATAATATGGCTACGTGCGACAAACGCACTACACGGCCAACATGGCAGAGGTGGGTGGATATCGTCTCCAAACGCAAAACACCTGAGTTCGACGGGTGGGCTGATGGGAGATGGTATTCATTTATACCTCTCTTGTGGCCGACTGGTTAGTGTGTCACTGTAAGTCCATGATTCCCCCGTCCGTCGCTGGTTCGATCCCACGGGACGGTGGACTTATTATCACCTAAAAATTCCCCTTCGGTAACATATATGAAAATATATTACTTCCGAGGTAGAGTGAATTGGATATTAAAGGACGTTTGTAGCTTTCTGATTGTATATGAATCACGGTGATGTGATAAATAGTCATAATATGGCTACGTGCGACAAACGCACTACAACGGCCAACATGGCAGAGGTGGGTGGATATCGTCTCCAAACGCAAAACACCTGAGTTCGACGGGTGGGCTGATGGGAGATGGTATTCATTTATACCTCTCTTGTGGCCGACTGGTTAGTGTGTCACTGTAAGTCCTGATTCCCCCGTCCGTCGCTGGTTCGATCCCACGGGACGGTGGACTTATTATCACCTAAAAATTCCCCTTCGGTAACATATATGAAAATATATTTACTTCCGAGGTAGAGTGAATTGGATATTAAAGGACGTTTGTAGCTTTCTGATTGTATATGAATCACGGTGATGTGATAAATAGTCATATATATATATATATATATATAATATAATATAGTATATATATATATATATATATATATATATATATATATATATATATACCAGCGAGTTTTCCCCCAACTTCCCAACTCAGTTGCTCTCAGGTTCCAACTTCTTTTAGACTTGTATGGCCCAGTGGGTAACGCCCTTGCTTTCACCTGAGAGACCTGGGTTCGATCCCGACGTGAGTCAGAAATTTATTTCTGTTCCACACGTGATTGTGTGTTGATGATTTCTATCATATTCACTCAGAAGGGATAATTCGAATGAAATGTTGTCTATTGGGTCATTGCTGAGTCGGGAAGGTTGGGGAAAACTCGCTGGTAATGCAAGCAGTTAGCTTGCCCAGGTAATTCCTTGGGTGCAGTTGCTCTCAGGTTCCAACTTCTTTTAGACTTGTATGGCCCAGTGGGTAACGCCCTTGCTTTCCACCTGAGAGACCTGGGTTCGATCCCCGACGTGAGTCAGAAATTTATTTCTGTTCCACACGTGATTGTGTGTTGATGATTTCTATCATATTCACTCAGAAGGGATAATTCGAATGAAATGTTGTCTATTGGGTCATTGCTGAGTCGGGAAGTTGGGGGAAAACTCGCTGGGTATGCAAGCAGTTAGCTTGCCCAGGTAATTCCTTGGGTGCAGTTGCTCTCAGGTTCCAACTTCTTTTAGACTTGTATGGCCCAGTGGGTAACGCCCCTTGCTTTCCACCTGAGAGACCTGGGTTCGATCCCGACGTGAGTCAGAAATTTATTTCTGTTCCACACGTGATTGTGTGTTGATGATTTCTATCATATTCACTCAGAAGGGATAATTCGAATGAAATGTTGTCTATTGGGTCATTGCTGAGTCGGGAAGTTGGGGGAAAACTCGCTGGTATGCAAGCAGTTAGCTTGCCCAGGTAATTCCTTGAGTGCAGTTGCTCTCAGGGTTCCAACTTCTTTTTAGACTTGTATGGCCCAGTGGGTAACGCCCTTGCTTTCCACCTGAGAGACCTGGGTTCGATCCCGACGTGAGTCAGAAATTTATTTCTGTTCCACACAGTGATTGTGTGTTGATGATTTCTATCATATTCACTCAGAAGGGATAATTCGAATGAAATGTTGTCTATTGGGTCATTGCTGAGTCGGGAAGTTGGGGAAAACTCGCTGGTATGCAAGCAGTTAGCTTGCCCAGGTAATTCCTTGGGTGCAGTTGCTCTCAGGTTCCAACTTCTTTTAGACTTGTATGGCCCAGTGGGTAACGCCCTTGCTTTCCACCTGAGAGACCTGGGTTCGATCCCGACGTGAGTCAGAAATTTATTTCTGTTCCACACGTGATTGTGTGTTGATGATTTCTATCATATTCACTCAGAAGGGATAATTCGAATGAAATGTTGTCTATTGGGTCATTGCTGAGTCGGGAAGTTGGGGGAAAACTCGCTGGTATGCAAGCAGTTAGCTTGCCCCAGGTAATTCCTTGGGGTGCAGTTGCTCTCACGTTCCAACTTCTTTTAGACTTGTATGGCCCAGTGGGTAACGCCCTTGCTTTCCACCTGAGAGACCTGGGTTCGATCCCGACGTGAGTCAGAAATTTATTTCTGTTCCACACGTGATTGTGTGTTGATGATTTCTATCATATTCACTCAGAAGGGATAATTCGAAATGAAATGTTGTCTATTGGGTCATTGCTGAGTCGGGAAGTTGGGGAAAACTCGCTGGTATGCAAGCAGTTAGCTTGCCCAGGTAATTCCTTGGGTGCAGTTGCTCTCAGGTTCCAACTTCTTTTAGACTTGTATGGCCCAGTGGGTAACGCCCTTGCTTTCCACCTGAGAGACCTGGGTTCGATCCCGACGTGAGTCAGAAATTTATTTCTGTTCCACACGTGATTGTGTGTTGATGATTTCTATCATATTCACTCAGAAGGGATAATTCGAATGAAATGTTGTCTATTGGGTCATTGCTGAGTCGGGAAGTTGGGGAAAACTCGCTGGTATGCAAGCAGTTAGCTTGCCCAGGTAATTCCTTGGGTGCAGTTGCTCTCAGGTTCCAACTTCTTTTAGACTTGTATGGCCCAGTGGGTAACGCCCTTGCTTTCCACCTGAGAGACCTGGGTTCGATCCCGACGTGAGTCAGAAATTTATTTCTGTTCCACACGTGATTGTGTGTTGATGATTTCTATATATATATATATATATATATATATATATATATATATATATATATATATATATATATATATATATATATATATATATATATATATATATAAGTTCAATATTGCTCCTTCATATCTGGTTTAGATGAAATATTTGGCTCTGTTGCCCTCAGTTGAACTATACTTTAGTGCTCTGTGTGTGTGTGTGTGTGTGTGTGTGTGTGTGTGCTGTTACAAATGACGGCATTTTCTTGGCCGTGACGTGACCTCTGTGATCAAACAGGGAATCTAAGGCCCTCCACTCACGGTCAATATTTTGATGTCAATAAGATTGGTTCAATATTTTGTAGATGGCCACACACAGCTCAATAATATTGTCAAAACCTTCACTTCTCGCCTGGTAGTTACAGGGAAAACATGCTCTCTGACACAGATATGGCCTGCGTGTCTGTGGCATTGTTATTTTGTGATGGCCAAGAAAAAGAAAAGGCGGCTTTGGGATGAAAGAATGGTACAAACAAAGGGACTTATTTAGCTAGGAAAAATTTACGCAACGAACTTAAATCAGTGCACCAAATGATTTTAAAAATTATATGAGGATGGACAGTGATATCTTTGATGAATTATTGGACATGGTGACACCATTAATAATGAAACTCAACACAAATAAGAGAGATGCCTTCCCAGTTAGTCAGAGTGTTTATCTGTGACCTTACGTTATCTTATCACTGGAATTTGTTTTGAACACCTGAAATTTGATTTTGCTATACCTCCACAGTCCATTGGCCAAATCATCATAGGTACTTGCAAAGCTTTAATCAAGTGTCTGAAAGGATATATAAAGGTGAATAAAAACAACGTTTTTGTCCAGTAATATAGTATTAAGTAATGCTAGGGTTGAAACGATGAAATGTAAGATGAAATGACATTTGACTCAGATTGTGCTTGGACATTTGGAGCTACATTAATTACAGGAAAGTAATGGTATTGGTTATTATCAGGGGCAGAGTTGGAAACATTAATAGCTTTAGCTTTACTGTTGGTCTCAAGTGACGGTGCATTAATAACAACTGAATTTCGGTGTAGTGTACCCAGTCGAGCTTCGAAAAGTATATCATTGATAGCTTTCTTTGCGTACACAGCCTGCATAGGATCAATATTCCATTTTGGCTTTGGGAAACTTCTCCTTGTATTTCTTTAATAAAAGTTCATAATCCTTCTTCTTTTTATCCCTGTTGTTATAGTCACTTGACTTCACCTTCCATAATGAGGGCAAGGCCTTATATACTCTGATACAATCAAGTATAAAGGCTCGATCAGTTGATTTTCTTTTCTGAGTAGACACCTCCTCGACCTCCCCAGACATGTTGTCGAAACGACGACGACCGTAGAAATGACAAAATTGCTCAATACTACCCACAGACGGCAGCAATCTTTCCCCGTCAGGTCGGAACCATTTGAAAGACTCAATACTATTGAACTACCCATCAATCTTAAAACTACACGGTCAATATGATTGACAATCTCGGCATTATTGTCAATTTTATTGACCGTGTGTAGAGGCCTTTAATAAGTTTGTGGTTGTCTGGCAAACTTAATTTTGTAATTTGCTCTGCTCATGTAAGGAATGGCCACATAAACAAGTGGGGCAATGCCAACAATAGTTTTTTTTTATTATTTTCAATGAAATATTCTCATGTATAAGACTTTCAATTACTTTTTTTCAAATATCATTCGTGCTTATACAATATTATTTTCTTTTAGATATTTTCATGATGTTGCCTTGTAATGCATATATCCTCCTATAATTTTGACATATTTACTTTTTTTCATATGTTATGTGCAATGATGATGATTGTTGAAGTGTCATATTTAGTTTGGCATCAGATCTCAAAAGAACTAATGATTGAATAACTTAATAGCGTAATTTAGAATTGATAATACAATTTTAATAGTAATGTAATTTAGAATATCTTTCTTGATAACAAGCGTAGTATATGAACACGTGTGTCCAGCAAAGACTTGTATCATTTCAGTTGTCATCAGTTGAGATAAGAGAGAATGCTTTGTTTTGGGTTAGTGATGACAGGTTGGAATAACGAATGCCGATTCGTCCCAGACGAGCTTAAGACAAGTGATTTCATGTTGTTACATGCGCTGTTCGAGTGACGTACACCACTTTGAGAGAAAAAATACGTGTCTTGATCAATTACGCCATGTTTTGTAAGATTGCGTTCAAAATGTTTTGCTGGTATGACGTCACTTTCCTTCTAGAAGTTTCTCCATTTTATCTCGCATCCAGAATGCTTTAATGACGTCACCTCCCTGCTTCTGTAACTTTTGTATCTCACACCCAAAATGCTTTAATGACATCATGTAATTGTTTCACGTGTTACTGGAATTCTAAAATCTGTTTCATTCTGATTTCTGAGACCAGATAGTTTGGTTCCCTCTCTCTCCCTTGTTCTTAGAAAGAGATTACTTTTAACGTAGCGTTTTGTGGTCACGTATTAGCATTAACTTTTGAGATCTGAATTTAGTAAAGTTATTTAGTTTGTAACGGCGCCTGGTAAAAATGTGTGTTTTGTGGTAACGCAGCTGCAGCAAGAGATTTTACAGAGGTTTTAACAAGTTTGTGTAAGGTAACGTGAATTTTACTCATTAATACCATGGTATGATAAGTTAGGAAATTTTGACCGAGCGAAATCATTATTGATAAATCTTATGCGTATTTTTGTGTGTTTTTCTATTTACAATCTCTTCATATTTTCACAATTTTTATGTTTGTGATGTAACATTTATTTACGTAGCATTTTAAATATTTCTTGGTAATTTAACATTGCATAACTTGATTTAATATTTCATTTATTAAGATTTTCTTTTCAAATCTTGAGTAATTCTTGATAGTTTTAAATTTTGCTTGATTAATTTAAATTCCTGATCGAATTTTTGTAAATTAGTTTTGTTTCATAATTTAATTCAAGAATTAATTAAGTGTGTTATTTTCAAGTAATAATAAATTTTTCAGATTGTGAATTCTAATTATAAACTTTGAATTTAAAAATAAATTTTTGTATTTAACATTTTTAGAAAAAGTGTTTCATTATTGATCACCAGTGAATAGGATTGATTGTGTGTGCATAAAGCAAAGTGATAAACATGTTTTGTTCTTTTAGTTTTGCTAAAGTGAATTAAGACCAGGGAAACAGTTAAGAGTTGTTTGATGGAGTGATGCCCTTCTACTCTAGGATATTTCTAGTTTTAATTTTTGAAACCTCATACATATTCTGATAGACTTAGTTTGATTTTTCAAGTAATAAATAAGTTTTTTCTTAGGGGATCACTGTAACCTTTAGAGTACTCAGTCGTAATAATTAATGTTATGAGAGTTCAGGTATCTGGCTGAAGTGAGGTATATTTTGAATCTTGAGATTAGTTGTGTAGTAACCAGGTATTTGATACGCATCGTGACAATATTATTGTTTTTGGGAGAAGTGATTATTACAGGAGTAAAATCATCTTTTTTTAATTAATTTAGCAAGGTAGCAGAAAGGAATTATTTAGTCAAATGTCTTGCGTTATTCTCTAATTAATGTATATACTGTATATATATATATATATATATATATATATATATATATATATATATATATATATATATATATATATATATATATATAAACATCTTCAATCATGCTTATTATTTATATTTTTTAATTGTACTTAGAAAGTTGATGGCCACTGGGTGTGCAGAAGACAGAGAAAAGGAGTAAAGTCTAACCCTGAGTAACTGAGGCATCAAAAATAACTTCTCCTCTGTCAATTAAATAATTAAGAAACACGGGAATCCAGTGCGTCCCATTATGCTTGTGTGGATGTATCCATCGTTCGTATGGACAAGCTGAAACAAAACTAGCCTGGGATTAATGACAGCGACAAGTATATAACACAGCAGCTCATAACAAAAAGTCTGTCTGAATTGCCTAAGAAAAGTGGGCGATTTGGGACTCGTGTGATTAGTTATAACAGTAAATTTATTATTTTAAAGCTCGCGGAACCTGATTCAGCTCTGATATTCCACGTAGGCGTTATTTGCGCGTTGTTGAGTGTCCAGTGCGTTAGCAAGACACATTGCACGGGGCTTAAAAATTATCATTCGTTTCCAATTGCACAAAGGCATTACTATATACTGAATGCTTCTTTGAGTATTGGGGAGGAATATCGCCGCAAATTTTTTCAGGGTTTTGCGTTGCTATTTTAGGCAGGAGGCTTTGGTCAACTGGTGGGACGTATTTGTGGTGTGGTTGAGCTTACACAAAAATACTGGAATGGTCAATGTACTGAGAGAGAGAGAGAGAGAGAGAGAGAGAGAGAGAGAGAGAGAGAGAGAGAGAGAGAGAGAGAGAGAGGTTTGCTTTAGAATACTTTATCTCTACAAACGTCATCACCATCAATATTTTCAATGTAATGATGCTACTTTTATTAATTATTATTGATGGAACTAAGTGATAAGTGTTTTTCCAAGGCAGAATTTGTTGTCGAGACCCAAAATATCCTCTCAGATTCTGTCAAGTTTCATTTCAGAACTGAAACAACCGAAGGAACCAGGATCATTAACGAGGTATTTAGCGTCGTTCTATTCCCTTGAAGACCAACTGACCATGTGGTACTTATTCGTGTGACTTGAATGTTGTCTTGTTATGTCAGCCTCCAAGTTGAGAGGTTCGGATTCTGAACGTAAATGGGCTTTTAGGGAACATTCCTCCGTTGCAGCGATGGGCAGCGGTTTAATGTTAATAGGCATCCCTCCAAACTGCTTAATGTGTTTTATGTTTATGTGTCTGTCGGTTGCTTCATAATGTTCAAGTACTTTAATCAGAACAGACTTTTCTTTTATTTTATTCACTAATGTTTTGTCTTGGCCCATCTTAGTTCTAATTTAACCGAAATTTCTTTTTATTATTATTATTATTATTATACTCCAAATTAAATACTGTTCGCATTGCTTATAAAATCCACTTTACATCCTCACAAAAATATATTTTGTTATCACATCGAATGACTTTAAAGGTTAACGAACAATTAGGGAATTTTTATCCCAATGAAAATTTTGGTCGAAGTTTCGTCTCAGACTAAGCGACCTTCTCTGAAATGGGAACTGGAATGCGTCCTTGGAATGTCCCTCAGAAATCCCTCTTAAGCTGAAAGGGCCTTTGTTTGAGCTTAGGGAATCAGCTGTATTCATTTAGCCCTCTGTCCCGTTGGCCGGAAAGCAAAGAAGTCTCGGCCATCTGGTCGGTCTAGGGATTTTGAAGTCTATAGGCGTAGAGAACATGTAGCTTTAAGACCTGTTTTGGCTGATAGAAATCTTGTTATACGAACGTCTGGTGATGATACCTTTAAAAACACTGCCTGTAAAGCAAAATTTAAAGCTGCAAGAAGAGGAAACAATAACA
>JANJGK010009522.1:5000-15000 GCA_039081455.1 Macrobrachium rosenbergii
GTACTGTAGGTCCTGTAAGACTTCAATGGTCTACTGCAGGCGTTTGTACTGTAGGTCCTGTAAGAATTCAATGGTCTACTGCAGGCGTTTGTACAGAAGGTCCTGTAAGACTTCAATGGTCTACTGCAGCCGTTTGTACTGTAGTTCCTGTAAGACTTCAATGGTCTACTGCAGGCGTATGTACTGTAGGTCCTGTAAGACTTCAATGGTCTACTGCAGGCGTTGGTACTGTAGGTCCTGTAAGACTTCAATGGTCTACTGCAGCCGTTTGTACTGTAGGTCCTGTAAGACTTCAATGGTCTACTGCAGCCGTTTGTACTGTAGGTCCTGTAAGACTTCAATGGTCTACTGCAGCCCTTTGTACTGTAGGTCCTGTAAGACTTCAATGGTCTACTGCAGCCCTTTGTACTGTAGGTCCTTTAAGACTTTAATGGTCTACTGCAGGCGTTTGTGCTGTAGGTCCTGTAAGACTTCAATGGTCTACTGCAGGCGTTTGTGCTGTAGGTCCTGTAAGACTTCAGTGGTCTACTGCAGGCGTTTGTGCTGTAGGTCCTGTAAGACTTCAATGGTCTACTGCAGGCGTTTGTGCTGTAGGTCCTGTAAGACTTTAATGGTCCACTGCAGGCGTTTGTGCTGTAGGTCCTGTAAGACTTCAATGGTCTACTGCAGGCGTTTGTGCTGTAGGTCCTGTAAGACTTTAATGGTCTACTGCAAGCGTTTGTACTGTACGTCCTGTAAGACTTCAATGATCTACTGCAGCCGTTTGTACTGTAGGTCCTGTAAGACTTTAATGGTCTACTGCAGGCGTTTGTACTGTGGGTCCTGTAAGACTTCAATGGTCTACTGCAGGCGTTTGTACTGTAGGTCCTGTAAGACTTCAATGGTCTACTGCAGGCGTTTGTACTGTAGGTCCTGTAAGACTTCAATGGTCTACTGCAGGCGTTTGTACTATAGGTCCTGTAAGACTTCAATGGTCTACTGCAGGCGTTGGTACTGTAGGTCCTGTAAGACTTCAATGGTCTACTGCAGGCGTTTGTACTGTAGGTCCTGTAAAACTTCAATGGTCTACTGCAGGCGTTTGTACTGTACGTCCTGTAAGACTATAATGGTCTACTGCAGGCGTTTGTACTGTAGGTCCTGCAAGACTTCAATGGTCTACTGCAGGCGTTTGTGCTGTAGGTCCTGTAAGACTTCAATGGTCTACTGCAGGCGTTTGTGCTGTAGGTCCTGTAAGACTTTAATGGTCTACTGCAGGCGTTTGTGCTGTAGGTCCTGTAAGACTTCAATGGTCTACTGCAGGCGTTTGTGCTGTAGGTCCTGTAAGACTTTAATGGTCTACTGTAGGCGTTTGTGCTGTAGGTCCCTGTAAGACTTCAATGGTCTACTGCAGGCGTTTGTGCTGTAGGTCCTGTAAGACTTTAATGGTCTACTGCAGGCGTTTGTGCTGTAGGTCCTGTAAGACTTCAATGGTCTACTGCAGGCGTTTGTGCTGTAGGTCCTGTAAGACTTTAATAGTCTACTGCAGGCGCTTGTGCTGTAGGTCCTGTAAGACTTTAATGGTCTACTGCAGGCGTTTGTACTGTACGTCCTGTAAGATTTCAATGATCTACTGCAGGCGTTTGTACTGTACGTCCTGTAAGACTTCAATGGTCTACTGCAGGCGTTTGTACTGTGGTTCCTGTAAGACTTCAATGGTCTACTGCAGCCCTTTGTACTGTAGGTCCTTTAAGACTTCAATGGTCTACTGCAGGCGTTTGTACTGTAGGTCCTGTAAGACTTCAATGGTCTACTGCAGGCGTTTATACTGTAGGTCCTGTAAGACTTCAATGGTCTACTGCAGGCGTTTGTACTGTAGGTCCTGTAAGACTTCAATGGTCTACTGCAGGCGTTTGTACTGTAGGTCCTGTAAGACTTCAATGGTCTAATGCAGGCGTTTGTACAGTAGGTCCTGTAAGACTTCAATGGTCTACTGCAGCCGTTTGTACTGTAGGTCCTGTAAGACTTCAATGGTCTACTGCAGGCGTTTGTACTGTAGGTCCTGTAAGAATTCAATGGTCTACTGCAGGCGTTTGTACAGAAGGTCCTGTAAGACTTCAATGGTCTACTGCAGCCGTTTGTACTGTAGGTCCTGTAAGACTTCAATGGTCTACTGCAGGCGTATGTACTGTAGGTCCTGTAAGACTTCAATGGTCTACTGCAGGCGTTGGTACTGTAGGTCCTGTAAGACTTCAATGGTCTACTGCAGCCGTTTGTACTGTAGGTCCTGTAAGACTTCAATGGTCTACTGCAGCCGTTTGTACTGTAGGTCCTGTAAGACTTCAATGGTCTACTGCAGCCCTTTGTACTGTAGGTCCTGTAAGACTTCAATGGTCTACTGCAGCCCTTTGTACTGTAGGTCCTTTAAGACTTTAATGGTCTACTGCAGGCGTTTGTGCTGTAGGTCCTGTAAGACTTCGATGGTCTACTGCAGGCGTTTGTGCTGTAGGTCCTGTAAGACTTCAATGGTCTACTGCAGGCGTTTGTGCTGTAGGTCCTGTAAGACTTCAATGGTCTACTGCAGGCGTTTGTGCTGTAGGTCCTGTAAGACTTTAATGGTCCACTGCAGGCGTTTGTGCTGTAGGTCCTGTAAGACTTCAATGGTCTACTGCAGGCGTTTGTGCTGTAGGTCCTGTAAGACTTTAATGGTCTACTGCAAGCGTTTGTACTGTACGTCCTGTAAGACTTCAATGATCTACTGCAGCCGTTTGTACTGTAGGTCCTGTAAGACTTTAATGGTCTACTGCAGGCGTTTGTACTGTGGGTCCTGTAAGACTTCAATGGTCTACTGCAGGCGTTTGTACTGTAGGTCCTGTAAGACTTCAATGGTCTACTGCAGGCGTTTGTACTGTAGGTCCTGTAAGACTTCAATGGTCTACTGCAGGCGTTTGTACTATAGGTCCTGTAAGACTTCAATGGTCTACTGCAGGCGTTGGTACTGTAGGTCCTGTAAGACTTCAATGGTCTACTGCAGGCGTTTGTACTGTAGGTCCTGTAAAACTTCAATGGTCTACTGCAGGCGTTTGTACTGTACGTCCTGTAAGACTATAATGGTCTACTGCAGGCGTTTGTACTGTAGGTCCTGCAAGACTTCAATGGTCTACTGCAGCCGTTTGTGCTGTAGGTCCTGTAAGACTTCAATGGTCTACTGCAGGCGTTTGTGCTGTAGGTCCTGTAAGACTTTAATGGTCTACTGCAGGCGTTTGTGCTGTAGGTCCTGTAAGACTTCAATGGTCTACTGCAGGCGTTTGTGCTGTAGGTCCTGTAAGACTTTAATGGTCTACTGTAGGCGTTTGTGCTGTAGGTCCTGTAAGACTTCAATGGTCTACTGCAGGCGTTTGTGCTGTAGGTCCTGTAAGACTTTAATGGTCTACTGCAGGCGTTTGTGCTGTAGGTCCTGTAAGACTTCAATGGTCTACTGCAGGCGTTTGTGCTGTAGGTCCTGTAAGACTTTAATAGTCTACTGCAGGCGCTTGTGCTGTAGGTCCTGTAAGACTTTAATGGTCTACTGCAGGCGTTTGTACTGTACGTCCTGTAAGATTTCAATGATCTACTGCAGGCGTTTGTACTGTACGTCCTGTAAGACTTCAATGGTCTACTGCAGGCGTTTGTACTGTGGTTCCTGTAAGACTTTAATGGTCTACTGCAGGCGTTTGTACTGTAGGTCCTGTAAGACTTCACTGGTCTACTACAGGCGTTTGTACTGTACGTCCTGTAAGACTATAATGGTCTACTGCAGGCGTTTGCACTGTAGGTCTTGTAAGACTTCAATGGTCTACTGCAGGCGTTTGTGCTGTAGGTCCTGTAAGACTTTAATGGTCTACTGCAGGCGTTTGTACTGTAGGTCCTGTAAGACTTCAATGGTCTACTGCAGGCGTTTGTGCTGTAGGTCCTGTAAGACTTTAATGGTCTACTGCAGGCGCTTGTGCTGTAGGTCCTGTAAGACTTTAATGATCTACTGCAGGCGTTTGTACTGTAGGTCCTGTAAGACTTCAATGGTCTACTGCAGGCTTTTGTACTGTAGGTCCTGTAAGTCTATGGTCTGCTGCAGGCGTTTGTACTGTAGGTCCTGTAAGACTTCAATGTTCTACTGCTGGGGTTTAAGCATTTACTTTAGGTGCTGATTGACAGCTAGGTTTTTCCAAATTGCAATTTTTCATGATAGTTGTTACAATAAAAAAAACAATAAAGGTTCTCCGATAACTTAAGACGTCCTGTGTTCCTTAAGATATAGCTTTCGACGCATTCTTGCATATTTATATACAAAGATGATGTGTTTAAGTGTTAAGGTTCATCTGGATTTACTTCCGAAATATGAAATCATAACTTGAGAATTACTTTTAAATACTTTAAGCCTCTGATATGTCATTTTCTATTTTTCTTGCTATGTTAAAGATTTGAATATTTCCCAACAGCACCAATAATGTATTAGGAATTGGTGTTAATGATTATAATCATTAACACCAATTCCTAATACAGTTAAGAGGGCCATTAAACATGTTTACCAGGAAGAGGTAAAAGCACTCGCTAATAGTTTTCCAATTTTAACAGGTGTTGCGCAAATACATTTTAGCATAATTATGAAGCATATATCAGACTAAACAGAAACGCACACACACACAAGACATAACGAACTAAATCCCTGTTTCATACGCATATCGTGTTAAGCTATTACCATCTCAGGGCACTTGAGATATTTCTTTTATATGACGATGAGAGGCTCTCCAGAATCTTACAGAAATAATGAATTGATCATCTTCGTTCCTGACACTGTGGAGTCTATTAAGGTTTATTCTCAACAATTGAAAATGAACGTCATGTTTGTCACTTACACTCCGAAAATTAATTTACCTAAGTTTAGTAAGCTATGTTCAGGTGTTTTTATTTTGCACATTTTAGTTTTCTGTAAAAGAAAACTACTGAGGTGGCTATTTGCCTGTCCGTCCTCTTTCTGTCCGCCCTCAGATCTTAAAAACTACTGAGGCTAGAAGGCTGCGAATTGCTGTGTTGATCATTCACCCTCCAATTATCAAACATACCAAATTGCAGCCCTCTAGCCTCAGTAGTTTTTATTTTATTTAACGTTAAAGTTAGCCATGATCGTGCGTCTGGCACCGCTATAGGTGCCAACAACACAGGCCACCATAGGCATGTGGCTGAAAGTTTCATGGGCCGTAGCTGAGAGTTTCAAACAGCATTATGCAATGTACAGAAAACTGATTTCTTTGGCGCATTTTTACTTGTTCATATATGAGTACACCTACTAGATGGTCTAGTGTTTTTTCTCATTTAGTTCATTTATTCTGCATTGCAAGAACAGATCTATAAAAATGATAGTTAAAGGAACTAATATAGCCTAATCTCCAGTTTCCTACTTCTCTAATCTGTAGAGAAGTAAGAAATTGGAGATTAGGCTTGACTGAAGAGGAAAGAAGATAATTATGTGAGCCACAATACCCGGTAGTGGCAAATCCCTGTTTAACCTCTGACCTCTGAACATGACATAGAACTTGACTTTGGTATCCGCAATGTCTTCATTAGAGAAAATGGATGCTGTGTACGGTACCGCTATCCTCTACATTTAAAATGTTATAGTTGTGGTTATTACCAATTTAACCTTTAACCACTTGACCTTAGCCTCTAAATCCGCCATATAAAAGTTGAACACCCATTACCCAAAGTTGGTAATATGAAGCTTGAAAGGTTTACCTTTAAAGGTGCTGCAATCATAGTGTTTTAAAACAGTTCAACTTGAGCTGACGGAGGAACATATAAATTGGAAAGACAATAGGAAAGACATGCCAAGTACCAGTTGCTCGTGAGCGATAAACCAGGATCATAAAAATAGGTAGCAGAAAGGACTTTGTCAGTCCTAAATTCGAAGTAAACAATGAATTCGCTGTTCGAAAGAAAATGACTGAAGAATTCATAGTAAACAACAGGGACGGGAACTGTACAGGCGAAACTGTCAGTACACTGAGCAATACGAAGACTGAAAATCTACCCAGAATAAATAAGGGAACTGATAACTTGGTGGGGGATACCCAGCCACCTGAGAGTACGTACGATCCCTTTCCTTTATCCCTCAAGGATGGCGGTCTTTCTTATTTTGGGACGGTGAAGCAACCAAACCACATTTTGGGGAACTGCGATACAACACAACGTTTAAGCATCCAAAGATTGCAAATTGTAATATGATAAAAAATATGTATATAAAGATGTTAATTAACTGTTGGTATAGGATATATATATATATATATATATATATATATATATATATATATATATATATATATATATATATATATATATATATATATATATAAATACATACACACATATATACTGTATATATATATATATATATATATATATATATATATATATATATATATATATATATTATTTTACATTTTCAACTTTATGTTTATTCTAAATCATTTACCTTCTGACTAAAGGTTTTCTATTTACTAACAGTCACACTATTTCATTTCTCCTTCCTCGCAAATTATTTCGTATCATCAACTATTTTCCTGTTTTACGTCCTAATTCAAAAAGTGTACAAACTCAGTCACCTACTTGCATATCAATCTGATTCTACGTTCTAACTTACAGAACAGGCGTTCCACGTCTTCTACGTATCACGTCATACGGAATGGACCATTGTTGTATAGCTTCCTGTCACAGAGGTACACAACGTCTGCGTGAGGTACATTATGAACAAGACTCAAAAATTTCTTTGTGCTGTCGTAATGTCTCGGAAGCAACCTGCTTCCTCTTCTTCCCTTTCATCTCGAGAAAGGGGAGGTGAGGACTTTCTGAGAAAAGATGCTATCGTGTACAGGCCTTTAGGTTTAGCAGATGTTGATGGAGGCGCCCTAAAACCGGCCCCCCCCCCACCAAACCTTTTTTTTTTTTTGTCTGTATACAATTTTAAATGGTAATGAAAACTTTTGATTTTTATTTCTACTGCCTGAATTCACTTCTGCCCCAAATATTCTCTGAGTGTTTATAAAGATCTTTGCCGCTTTTTGAAGAAAAGTACTAATGCCTTTTGAGATATGCAATGACGTGACTGAAATATTTATGTAATTTTTTTTACATAAAGAGAAAAAATTAAATTAAGTTATGAGTTGTATGTTTTGCAAAATGTCTCTTCCACTCTGAAATGGAATGAATGAACTACATTTTTCCGTAATTGGCCTTCTATCAAATATTTGGGAAAAAATTTTGTTTCCAACATTTACGCAAACATTTTAATAAATTGATGTGTATTGCTTGTGGGGGGGGGGGGGGGGGGCTTTGTCCTACAAGTAACGACATGCGTAAATTGTAATTAATCATAAATAGTTTGCGCCATGTGCATCAAATTAAACTGCTATTCTAAATTATTATTATCATATAGATACGAAAATATTTATATTTTCGTATCTATTTATAAACAAAATCTTGAAATGTCATTAACTTTGAAAGAAAGCGTCTACTGAATGGAATATCATTTAAAAAAAAAATAAAAGTATATATCAAACAATCCAAAGATATTAAAAAAATACTGATAAAACAAGAAATAGACAAATATATACGTCACATACGCAGCGTAGCCTAATATCACCCTTACTGTTCCTTAGCATGAACTCCCTAATTGAATAAGAAGCTTGTCTGAAAAACTCACAAGAGTTTGTCCTTTAAACTGAGTATTATAAAAAAAAAAAAAGCAGACACTAGACGGCTCTCGCTTTTATAATCTGAGCCGGTATATTTAAAGGTCATGGGACAAGGACTCAGTATCTCGGAGATAACTGAAGGCGGCCTTGTAGCCTATAGAGATTTACTTTAATATGAGTTAAATATAGATAATGTAAAATTTTGCATGTATCGACGTCGATTGGTATTTTCTTCGTTTGAGAGGAAAACCATCCTATTAAACTCAGCCTCTGGCCATTGGCTTAAGATATTCTCAAAGAATATTGTCAGTTTCCTTACACGTACTGACTAATAGTGTGTAGTTCGAACAAAGAACAGAATATGTACTGTATGTATGTCTGTATGTATACAATTCATCAGTCCAGATATATATATATATATATATATATATATATATATATATATATATATATATATATATATATATATATATATATGTATATGAAGATAAAAAGGCCCATAAAACACTATTTGAACGTTGCAACCATATATTTCGGGCACTTCCTTCTGTGCCCCTGTTCACTGGTAAACAGGGGCACAGAAGGAAGTGCCCGAAATATATGGTTGCAACGTTCAAACAGTGTTTTATGGGCCTTTTTATCTTCATATTATAATGTAGTATTACAGTAAAAGACATTCATATATATATATATATATATATATATACAGTATACATACATATATATATATATATATATATATATATATATATATATATATATATATATATATATATATATATACAGTATACATACATATATATATGTATATATATAAATTTCTGAATAACATCAGGATCGAACCCAGGGCTTTCAATTGAAAGCCAAGACCGCTGCCGACCAAGCCACACAAGTCAACTGAAAGACCTGGGTTCGATCCTGATATGAGTCAAATTCATTTCTGTTCCACACGTGATTGGGTGTTGATTATATATATATATATATATATATATATATATATATATATATATATATATATATATATATATATATATATATGTGTGTGTGTGTGTGTGTGTGTGTGTGTGTGTGTGTGTGTGTGTGTAAAACATACTGATATATCGTTATTACATAAATCGCAAGATCATGCATATGTTACAGTTTTGTACATTGATAATTAATTCTGTTTATCGAAGCATTAAACGTCAAGAGACCACTAATACTGAATGAAGTCTATAACACCATATTTAGGAATAATCGCATTGTATCAGTAAGAGTTAAATGAATCTTTAGCTCCTTGTATCGTGAATAATGTAATACGAAATTCACTTTACTATTTAATATTTCGAAAGATATTTTTCTTATGTATCTTAATGCCGGCCGATACCGGTAGCGTAAGGGCTGAAAGTAAATATATAGTTATGCAAAATTATACAGAATTACTGCTATCGAATCAATTCTATTACTTTTATTAAAAAAAATTTTTAACTTGTTGCATAGAAGTAAAAAGATTTAAATGATTTTCCTAATTAATTAACGGAACTAAATCTTACAGCCAATCTCTTCACTATCAAGGTGACTTATGAAGGAGGCTACTGATCGAACTGTTTCTGTTCATGTTTGAATAATCACGTCAAAACAACAATAATGACTCGACCTAATACCTTACTATCTCTAAGTGATTTTCTTATCCACACAAAAGAGATTTAATACGGGAAATTCGAGGTCTGAACTTATCCTGCTAATTTACTATTTTTTTTATATCCATGTCTTTATTTGATTCCAAGATCTGAGAAATAGTCTCCAAACATCAAACTGATTCCAACATCCCAAGAATGGTATCATTATCACTATAGCGATAATAATCTTATCCAAATGATCATAATAAGGTGTAACCATGATGAAATTATTCCCGTATACTGCGCATTGAAGGAAACATCAGCTAAATTCCAGGATCGAACTGAATCGATAACACCATGTACCGAATGGTCAAACTGAGTCGGTTACACCACGTAATGAGTGACTGAAGTCTATCGATTACACCATGTACCGAATGATCGAAATGAATCGATTATACCCTGTACCGAATGATCCAGATTAATCGATTACACCCTGTACCAAATGATCGAACTGAGTCGATTACACCATGTACCGCATGATCGAGCTGAATCGAGTACACCATGTACCGAATGATAGAATTTAATCGATTACGCTATGTACCGAATGATTGAACTGTATCGATTACACCATGTACCGAGTGATCGAAGTGAATCGATTACACTATGCACCGCATGATCGAACTGAAATGATTACACCATGTA
>JANJGK010009523.1:0-12500 GCA_039081455.1 Macrobrachium rosenbergii
TTCAGAAATTCATTTCTGAAAAAAATGGAAATTCATTCTCTCTCTCTCTCTCTCTCTCTCTCTCTCTCTCTCTCTCTCTCTCTTTCTCTCTCTCTCTCTCCTTTCTTTTTTTATTTTGAGGATTCTTTATCCATTGTCTATTTTCTCAACTGTTACTGAAATTAAGAGTTTTATAGAATAAGATAAATATCCTGTGTTTTTGCAGAATATGGAAATTAATATATATATATATATATATATATATATATATATATATATATATATATATATATATATATATATATATATATATATATACATACATATATATATATATATATATATATATATATATACATATACATATATATATATATATATATATATATATATATATATATATATATATATATATATATATATATATATATATATATACATATATACTGTATATATATCAATTTCGTTATTCCAAAAGTAAATAATCTAAGGACATATTGTATATATTTTAAAATAATTCCTTAATATTCGCGATTTAGAGGCAGAACATACCTCAATGTTCAAAGCGGAAAGGATAATATAAAGGTGTGCAGATTGTCAAGGTCAATGGCAGTGTATCAATATCATCATCACCACTACAATGATTCATCATTTCTTTCGATGCATCTCGTCTGGACGAAGCAAAAGGAATTCGACTCTATTTACAGCCTCCTGTGAAAAAAAAAACACTATGGGAGTCTTTGTTTGGGTGGGGTGCTGTGTGGGAGTGTTTGTGTGTGTGTGTGTGTGTGTGTGTGGGGTGCTGTGTGGGTTTGGGGTGCTGTGTGGGTGTGGTGTGTGGGGTGCTGTGTGGGTTTGGGGTGCTGTGTGGGTTTGGGGTGCTGTGTGGGTGTGGGGTGCTGTGTGGGTGTGGGGTGCTGTGTGGGAGTGTTCATGTGGGGTTTGTGTAGGTGTGCTTGTGTGGGTGGGGCGGGAGGAGATCCCCACCCCAACAGCACTTTATTCCCCACAACAACCTATATCGTTCATTGAAGCATACGAGAGAGAGAGAGAGAGAGAGAGAGAGAGCACTTGAAGAGTCCACTTAAGAAGACAAGCTTTGATTGACATTGACCAAAACAGATAAGGGCCTCTCCAGAGCCTATAATTTATGACCCTGTTAATCCTTTCCTGTCCGACCTGTGCTACTGAGGTCACTGACTTCGGTATTTCCTTCCAAGTTCGACCGCATTATTCCAGCACTAACCACGATGCCATTGTTTTACATTACCATTTTCAATTGCAACCGTAAGAACGCGTCGAGTAATGTAGAATTCCATTGGTATTTAAAAGGAAATTATACAGTTTAGAAAACTACACTCACTTGCTTTAACTATAACTCATATTGAAATCAGCCGAAGTACATGAGATTATTTAATTTCAAATATCAGACACACTACATGATATCATGACCGGTAGGTTTATATTATAGTTCGTTTACCTTTCTAAGATCGCTAGGTAGGGTGGCCACAGGGAAAGAATAGAGCGCTGCCATATCTATTTATCCCTTTAAATCTCACTAATTAAACTTGATATTAAGTACTGAATATATATATATATATATATATATATATATATATAAATATATATATATATATATATATATATATATATATATATATATATGTATATATATATGTATATAATATATATATATATATATATATATATATATATATATATATATATATATATATATATATGTATATATATATATATATATATATATATATATATATATATATATATATATATATATATATATATATATATATATTCGGGATGGTTAAGCCGTTTAATCCGAGAAATAAGAAGGATTATTCTCTTAAGTTCCTACCTTTAATGGGCCATTGTTTGGTCACCTAGAGTTTCAGAAATCTTACACTCCTCTCAGATGGGTTTAGTCAGTGAACTGAGCCATTTCTATAGGAAACAAGCTTGAGCACAGCCGATCATGGAAAACTCTCCAAGACGAGTTCTGCCTGGAGCATCCCGAGAAATAGCTAGGAACGTTTACAAGTACTTCATCGCTGAAAAAAAGAACAACTGTCCCTTCCTTACACGACGTTTCAAAAGCAGTTTTACGTGCTGCTACTGAAGCAACGAAGCTAAGTGAATCGACTATTCATCGCATCATTAAAGAAGCTGAAGAGACGGAAGAATATGAAACTCCTGTTTTCCCACAGGAAAAAAAAAAAAAAAAAAAACTCTCAAGATCAAAAGGGGTGACAACCTTAGAGGGCTTTGATAAGTGTGCTTTGCGAAGGACAGTGCTAAATTTCTACCTCGGAGAGGAAATTCCCACACTTGAAAAATTTTGTTTGCATTTAAAGAAAATATAGGATTCAGTGGATGCAAGGAATCATTACGGAAAATATTAAAACAAATTGGGTTTAGATACGGAAAGGTGAATGGAAGAAAATTTCCCTTGGAACGAACAGATGTGGTCAGTGCTCGGACGAAATTTCTACGGACAATGAAAAAAGTTCGAGAGGATGGATACAAATCCGTGATTTATGTCGATGAAACTCGGGTGAATCAAAATTATACCGTCAGCTCTTGTTGGATTGACTCAGAATCTGTAAAAGCCACAGGAGTCAACCCACCCACTGGTAAAGGAAGTCGACTTATAATTTTGCATGCTGGTTCTCAAGAAGGATTTGTTCCGCATGCAGATTTGATATTTGAAGCTAAAAATGATGGAGATTATCACCGACAGATGAATTCTGCAGTGTTTGAAAAATGGTTTAAAACCCAGCTTCTTCCCAATATAGGGCCATCTGCCATCATAGTGTTGGATAACGCTTCTTATCATTCAGTTCGAATTAATAAACCTCCGACAATGTCTGCCAAAAAGGATGAAGTTAAAGACTGGCTAATAAAAAATTAGTAAAGTTGCAAAGACATTCATGTAAAGAAAATGATTACGTGATTGACAGACTGGCAAGAGATCATGGACATAGTGGTTAGGCTGCCTCCATATCACTGCCAGTATAATGCAATAGAACTGATATGGGCGCAAGTGAAATCATACGTGGCAAAGAAGAATCATTTTAAAAAATCAGACCTGCTTCCTTTGGTCAAAGCAGCAATTGAATCGATATCTTCTGACAACTGGGCTAATGTGTGAGACATGCCGAAGATATAAAAAGAGATGACGCTTCAAGAGATGTTTGCATTGATAAATATATAGATTCTTTTGTTATCGATTTAGCATCCTCTGACGAGGATTCTTCATAAGTAATGTCTCCTCATACTTCTATTGTAAATAAATTAATTGCTTTCCCTTGTTGTGTGATATCCTGTTGAACACTGAAATTGAAATAAATTGAAATATATATCTGTTTTTTCGACAGAAAGTGGCAGAAATATCTTTAAAAATCTACATATAACAGAAATGCCACAGCAGTGATGAGTATCATATGACAGTGCTTTAAAAGCACAGGTAAATCTAATACTGTATAAATGTGTAATATATATATATATATATATATATATATATATATATATATATGGGTGTAACAATATTTAAAGAAAATAATTATTATGAGCTATTTCATAGCTGCACAGTGAAAATTCAACCTTGATAGAGCAAGGAGGTAAAGACGGATCAGGGCATACACGAAAGAAAGCAATTCAAAAGCTCCAAACTATATCACAATTATATGACTTCGATAACAGCAAAGGAACAGTAATAAAATACTATAGTAGATGACGTAACTCAAGAACATTGCTCAGTACAGCATCCAAATAAACAAAACTGAAAATGAAAGCGCATCTAGGTTTCCAAATTTCTTTCATCTATCATTTTCATATATTGAATTTTGTTTTATTTTATCTAAAATTTAAGTGGGACAACAAAACTTCATTCAGAACTTTCTATTATAGTACGCGTGCTTGATAACAGGCGCAAACAATGAGAGCTTGAAGTCAGAAGGTTAATGGTCAGTTTAAGAGGTGCAAAGTCTCTTCCTAAAACGGTCGTACTATAGTACCCGCCCCCCCCCCCCTTTCTTGTTTACTTCCTAACCTTGTTCACTCTTATTCAGTTTTCATCCTCTGGACTTTACTACTGAAGGTAATCTATTTCTTGTTTTGTAATTGTCATTTTTCAATCTTTAAAGCATATTCATTTTGTAAGCTCTGTTGTCAGTTTTAATTAGTGTTTTTGTATCTTTTTAGCCAGAAAAGATGGGATATGGGTGATCCCGAAGCGCACCTATTAATAAATATATCAATGATGAGCTGACTGTTCTTCCTATCCGTACTCCCTACTATATATATGCATATATGTATATATATGTATATATATGTATATATATGTATATATATGTATTTATACGTATATGTATATATATATATATATATATATATATATATATATATATATATATATTATATATATATATATATATATATATATATATATATATTATATATCTTTCTATCTATGCATCTATCTCTGTGTCTAACTATCTGTTAATACACACACTAAAACACACATATATGTATATATACGTATATATTAACTTTATCACATACACAATTGTTCTGTGCATTAACATATATATATATATATATATATATATATATATATATATATATATATATATAAATATATATATATATATATATATATATATATATTTATATATATATATATATATATATATATATATATATATATATATATATATATATATATATATAATATATATATATATATATATATATATATATATATATATATATATATATATATATATACATCACGAAGGAAGCAGTAGGGAAAGGCATCCTCATCATCTACAGTTTATTTTCAATGCCGACGTTTCGCGACGAATTCCAAGTCGCATTTTCAAGGCTATAAAATATAATATAATTTGCAAACATCAATAACAAATTAATGCAATGGCAACAGCTCTTTATGTAGTAAAGATACTTAAAACAAAACACCTCATTCCAAGACAAGTCAATAATAAGTAAAAGGAGTTCACTAAAATCTTAAAACAACCTACCTATATAAAAGAAAGAATAAGTAAAAACAGAGTGAGGAAAACCAGTTGCCCAAACTAGGCTATAAACAGTTTCACTGAGGACGATTGAGTATTTAACGACGGTACAGTCTTCCTGATAATTATGGATTCTAGGATGGTTAAGTCGTTGTTGTTCTGCACTCGGCCTAGGATGGAAAACTCCTTGCTGTCAATATAAGTTTTACATAATTTTGAATGATTTCGTATATTTGATTGCTCAGGATTAGATAACCTGCTACCTGTTCTATGACTTATGCCCCTGTGGGGATCTATGCGGACCTTCAACAGCCTCCTCGTGCATCCCGCGTATATTCCGTGATCACATCCCGGGCAAGTGTACTTGTAAACAACGCTGGACGAAAGCAGAGGACTGAGCCGGTCTTTGACTCTGAACAGAGACCCTGTTGTTAAGGGATTTTTCGGGATGATTTTCAGATTTAAAGCTGGAAAACTCTTTTGAATAATGGCTGTGCATTTTCTCCTAAAAGTCTCATCATGCACGAAAGGGAACCTTGCATACATCTTCACTTTCGGCACAGTCGATTCAGGTGTTGCCGGAGTCATTTTCTGTAGTAGCAGTTTATTTAGGGATCTGAAAAAAAGTCGTGATGGAAAACAATTATTATTGAAATATTTCACTAAAAAGGATATCTCATCGTGGAAACTCTTCCAGTTTGACGAGTGGGTGTAAGCCCTATGGAGGAGGTTAAAATAGAGTTCAGTTTAAAATGAAAGAAACACGAACTATAAAAATTCATTCCCAAACCAGTAAATGTATTTTTTCTATACACACCTGTGTAAAAACCTGAGTCACCTCTGGAAATAATAAGGTCAAGGAAGGGGAGTTTGTTATTTACCTCCTTCTCCATAGCGAACCTTATGTTTGGATGTTGCCGGTTGACGAACTCCAGAAAGGACTCTGCATGACATTCATGACGAAATAGGGAGAACGTGTCGTCAACATGTCTTCGATAAAATAGAGGGCGGAACCTAATGGGACATTCTTCTATTATGCGCTCCTCCAGGGAGCACATGAAGATGTTAGCAAAAAATGGACCAAGTGGTGATCCCATGGCCATCCCTTCAGTTTGTTTATACAAAATGCCATTGAAGGCAAAGGTCGTGTCCAGCACGGCCAGCTCTAAAAGTTGTTTAAAAAATGTTCTACTAAAATTATTAAAAATTGCATCTTCATCAGTAAAAAGTTTGCTTAATATTATCTCAGTATTATTATTATTATTATTATTATTATTATTATTATTATTATTATTATTATTATTATTATTATTATTATTATTATTATTGGAGAAGCAAATCCACAGTTATGTATATGTACATAGATTTAAAGATAAATATACAACTGTGGATTTGCTTCTTCATTTTAAGACTCATGCTACTATGAGTATTTTTTTTATTACTATTATTTTTTTTTTTTTTTAGAATATGAATCCAATTCATACGGGACAAGCATACAGGGACCATTGACTTGAAATACAAGCCTCCAAAGTATATGGTAGACAGGTTTTCCAGGAATACTGGAAAAGTTTTCCGTGCGTCTTTAATTGTGTTCTTGAAGAATCTAAAAATTATTTCTTTTCCGAAGAAGAATGTTTCTTTAAATAAGACAAGCGATTTAAACTACTCTGTATCCTTCAAAAGATCTACCATTATAATTTGATGCTGGTACCATAAAAAAAACTATATATTTATAACTTACTCTGCTATGCGAAAACACTTATTCATTCCTTGCTGGAGGCAACCATCTCTCTCTCTCTCTCTCTCTCTCTCTCTCTCTCTCCCCCTTAATAAGATGATCAATGGCAATGGAGAAGCCTTGTTAAAACAAAAGAGGTCACTTTTCTCGTGAAGCTGACTGGATTACTGGACGCTATGTGATGACCATTTCAGGAAACAGAAATTCTTGAGACCACCTTATTTCTAACTATTGGGAAAAATTAAAGCACAGAGACGCACAAACCAGTGTATACACACACACACACACACACACACACACATATATATATATATATATATATATATATACATGTATATAATATATATATATATATATATATATATATATATATATATATATATATATATATATATAAATATATATATATATATATATATATATATATATATATATATATATATATATATATATATATATATATATATATATGAATATATACATATATACTGTATATATTTATATATATATATATGTATGTGTATATGTGTATATATATATATATATATATATATATATATATATATATATATATATGTATATATATATATATATATATATATATATATATATATATATATATATATATATATATATATTTCTCCCGGCGACGAGAGAAAAGGATACGATGATGATTTTTCACTAAATTTTTAATTTATTTCTTTTTTTAAAATATTGATGTTTTCGTGGCAATAAAACTTTCAAGAAAATTTCATACCTTCTGCCGCGAGAAAGAATCATTGTCGCCTGGCGCCGTAATATCTTCGTGTTTTTCCTGCAGACGTTTTAGAATTCTTCCGCTCATGCGTATAGCGCCATCACTCAATAGGTGCACTGACACCAAGGACTACAGTGGCCATCTCCGGGATCCTCCAGGAAGACGTCTTGAAGCCTTCAGAGACAGCATGTGAGCAAAGAAGGCGAAGGTTATGGTTAAAATGAACTGGATGACGAAGCAGATCGACTAAAAGAGATTTTCAAGAGGGAAAAATACATCACGAGAATGGCAGATAGCTTCAGTCTGTAATTGTTTACTGCTGAAAATATGGACTACTTCGCGGAGCAGTATGAAGTCGAGGTTCCCGCCTTCTGCGATTATTCGGCACCTCTACAGTCGTATTGTCACTTACGGACGCAAGCTCTTCATTCGAAATAAGGAAGGAAATAATCAAGAAGAGAGGAAGACGGTGGAAGGGAGGAAGTGAAGAATTTATACGAAATAAAAGGTAGAGAACCTAAGGTGTTTTCTAAGCTGATTGAGAGGGGATTTTGGATGCCCAAAATTACCGCTTGGAGCAGTTCTTCGCTCGAAATAAGAAAGAAAAGGAACAAAAAAGAGAGGACATCGGCGTGGAGGTATACTGAAGAATGCTGACGAAGAAAAAAGTAGATAACCTGAGGTGTTAGAAACTGCCTCAAAGATTATGGATTCACAGAATTACTTTTCGGAGAAGCAAGGAAGAATCGAAGGGATGATCAATATCGTCAGTAAGAGGGAATCTCATAAGTTTATAGAAGACGACTCCTTAAAGCAAAGAAGCTGTTTATGTGCCAGAAAAAGAACTCCAAGTAATGGTTATCGCGATGTTGAAATGATCTAAATCCTTCGAGATTTTCCTTGAAGACATTTTGGAATCCTTCAGTCTCCGGCTCCTGGAAGGATGAGAGAAATGCCATTCGCGCATGCGCCGAGCTTCAAAGTGTCCAAGAACAATCTCCGAGATGCTTCAAATCGTCTGGAAGCCTTCGGAGACAGAAAGTGTCAGATTTGAAAAGTAGGGTAAGAGAAAGCAAAGAGTATTGGTTAGGGGAAGGGTCCGACCCAGAGGCCGCTTCCTTCCTCCAAGGAAGCAGCCTATGGGTCTGACCCTTCCCATGGAAAGGGCCCAAGCCCCTTACGGATTGGCCCCAATAGCCTACAAGGCTTGCCAGTCTTTTGAGGGCAGCCTTGAAGGGAAGGGTCCGACCCAGAGGCTGCTTCCTCGGAGGAAGGCAGGTATCCTGCCAGGCTGGGGAAGCAGGCATGGAGAGGGCCCAAGAACTTCAAGGATGAGGCCCAAAGTCCTCCAAGGCTGGCCAGTCTCTTAAGGGCAGCCTTGAAGGGAAGGGTCCGACCCAGAGGCTGCTTCCTCGGAGGAAGGCAGGTATCCTGCCAGGCTGGGGAAGCAGGCCTGGAGAGGGCCCAAGAACTTCAAGGATGAGACCCAAAGTCCTCCAAGGCTGGCCAGTCTCTTGTGGGCAGCCTTGAAGGGAAGGGTCTGACCCAGAGGCTGCTTCCTCGGAGGAAGGCAGGTATCCTGCCAGGCTGGGGAAGCAGGCCTGGAGAGGGCCCAAGAACTTCAAGGATGAGACCCAAAGTCCTCCAAGGCTGGCCAGTCTCTTAAGGGCAGCCTTGAAGGGAAGGGTCCGACCCAGAGGCTGTTTCCTCGGAGGAAGGCAGGTATCCTGCCAGGCTGGGGAAGCAGGCCTGGAGAGGGCCCAAGAACTTCAAGGATGAGACCCAAAGTCCTCCAAGGCTGGCCAGTCTCTTGAGGGCAGCCTTGAAGGGAAGGGTCTGACCCAGAGGCTGCTTCCTCGGAGGAAGGCAGGTATCCTGCCAGGCTGGGGAAGCAGGCCTGGAGAGGGCCCAAGAACTTCAAGGATGAGGCCCAAAGTCCTCCAAGGCTGGCCAGTCTCTTGAGGGCAGCCTTGAAGGGAAGGGTCTGACCCAGAGGCTGCTCCCTTGGAGGAAGGCAGGTATCCTGCCAGGCTGGGGAAGCAGGCCTGGAGAGGGCCCAAGAACTTCAAGGATGAGATCCAAAGTCCTCCAAGGCTGGCCAGTCTCTTGAGGGCAGCCTTGAAGGGAAGGGTCCGACCCAGAGGCTGCTTCCTCGGAGGAAGGCAGGTATCCTGCCAGGCTGGGGAAGCGGGCCTGGAGAGGGCCCAAGAACTTCAAGGATGAAGCCCAAAGTCCTCCAAGGATGGCCAGTCTCTTAAGGGCAGCCTTGAAGGGAAGGGTCTGACCCAGAGGCTGCTTCCTCGGAGTAAGGCAGGTATCCTGCCAGGCTGGGGAAGCAGGCCTGGAGAGGGCCCAAGAACTTCAAGGATGAGACCCAAAGTCCTCCAAGGCTGGCCAGTCTCTTGAGGGCAGCCTTGAAGGGAAGGGTCTGACCCAGAGGCTGCTTCCTCGGAGGAAGGCAGGTATCCTGCCAGGCTGGGGAAGCAGGCCTGGAGAGGGCCCAAGAACTTCAAGGATGAGGCCCAAAGTCCTCCAAGGATGGCCAGTCTCTTAAGGGCAGCCTTGAAGGGAAGGGTCTGACCCAGACGCTGCTTCCTCGGAGGAAGGCAGGTATCCTGCCAGGCTGGGGAAGCAGGCCTGGAGAGGGCCCAAGAACTTCAAGGATGAGACCCAAAGTCCTCCAAGGCTGGCCAGTCTCTTAAGGGCAGCCTTGAAGGGAAGGGTCTGACCCAGAGGCTGCTTCCTCGGAGGAAGGCAGGTATCCTGCCAGGCTGGGGAAGCAGGCCTGGAGAGGGCCCAAGAACTTCAAGGATGAGGCCCAAAGTCCTCCAAGGATGGCCAGTCTCTTAAGGGCAGCCTTGAAGGGAAGGGTCTGACCCAGAGGCTGCTTCCTCGGAGGAAGGCAGGTATCCTGCCAGGCTGGGGAAGCAGGCCTGGAGAGGGCCCAAGAACTTCAAGGATGAGACCCAAAGTCCTCCAAGGCTGGCCAGTCTCTTAAGGGCAGCCTTGAAGGGAAGGGTCTGACCCAGAGACTGCTTCCTCGGAGGAAGGCAGGTATCCTGCCAGGCTGGGGAAGCAGGCCTGGAGAGGGCCCAAGAACTTAAAGGATGAGACCCAAAGTCCTCCAAGGCTGGCCAGTCTCTTAAGGGCAGCCTTGAAGGGAAGGGTCTGACCCAGAGGCTGCTTCCTCGGAGGAAGGCAGGTATCCTGCCAGGCTGGGGAAGCAGGCCTGGAGAGGGCCCAAGAACTTCAAGGATGAGGCCCAAAGTCCTCCAAGGATGGCCAGTCTCTTAAGGGCAGCCTTGAAGGGAAGGGTCTGACCCAGAGGCTGCTTCCTCGGAGGAAGGCAGGTATCCTGCCAGGCTGGGGAAGCAGGCCTGGAGAGGGCCCAAGAACTTCAAGGATGAGGCCCAAAGTCCTCCAAGGATGGCCAGTCTCTTAAGGGCAGCCTTGAAGGGAAGGGTCTGACCCAGACGCTGCTTCCTCGGAGGAAGGCAGGTATCCTGCCAGGCTGGGGAAGCAGGCCTGGAGAGGGCCCAAGAACTTCAAGGATGAGGCCCAAAGGCCTCCAAGACTGGCCAGTCTCGTAACCCTATCTGGTGCAAGTTGGGTCCGGGCAGACCCACCCTACGGGATTTTTTTCATTTTTAGATAATTTTATTTAATAATCGTTTTTAGTTGATTTTATGATTACCAAAATATGGGAAATTATTAATTATTTTCATTTTCATTAGTTTTGTATGTCATATTAAAATGGTTTCCCCAGAATAAAACCGAAATAACATCATGTCGGACGAAACAATAAAAAACAGAGGCGAAATTATTTGAAAAGAAATGTGTTACACTTCTGCCAGACGTATGACTGAACTACAATATTGCACCAAGCAAATGGCAGAACCTATACCATAAAATCATGATACGAAACTTTCATTTGTGTCTACAAGAGTTTTCAAAACCTTTTTTTTAACAAAGAATATGAAAATTAACCGACTGTTTGATCAAAAGCGGGCGCAATCAGATTATCGAAGACTAAACGCTCATCACAGATCTTGCGTGACAGAGTCAGATGTGGGTCTTTTCTCACGCTGTTTCATAATCGTCTTTTCTCACGCTGTTTCATATCGTCTATGCAGATAAAAAAGAAACTGTAAGTGCTGATTGAGATAAGGTTAATTTATTCGTGTATGTTGCCATAAGTGCTTTCTTTTGTTGAAGCCCATCACTCTTCGGGTAGATGAACTATGAGATCAAAGATTACCCACCATAGGTCTACTAGTCACCAAGCTACGGACTACCCGATCTAGTGTTGTAGTACATATAATCACTAAATAACAACATTGATTGCCTATAAGGCTATCTGTAGGCACTAGGAACTCTACTGAAGTTTAGTGTCAGAAACAATGTATAAATGAACAGTGTACCTGACCTAAGCCCCATTGTACCGCAACAGTGTGAAAAAGTAGGCCTATGCTGTGCTTTCCTGGCGCAGAATATTTAGTATTCAGAACTGTATTCTGAAACTCATTCCCGCGAAACTCATTAGGAAAGCTTATTCAACACAAGAAAATATCAATGAAACATTAATAAATAACAATGTGTGTAGTCATAGAGTAAATTTTAGTAATTAGCGTGACAGCAGGTGCAATCTTTTGTCTTTGCTATTCAAACAAAATTCATCCAACTTACATTAGTCCTGAAAAGAGGTCATGCTATAGTGTAGGTCTGTCTGCTTTATATATATATATATATATATATATATATATATATATATATATATATATATATATATATATATGTGTGTGTGTGTGTGTGTGTGTGTGTGTGTGTGTGTTTGTTTCAAGAATATTAATGACTAAAGAGCAGACTAGGCCTAGGCTGTGTGAAGACGGTAATATCAATAGTGTCAGACGTATATCCCTTTCATGACTGTAAATGATAACATGTATATATGTATGTATATATATAATATATATAT
>JANJGK010009523.1:15000-20906 GCA_039081455.1 Macrobrachium rosenbergii
CACGACAGGTTTGCAGCAGCAAGAGATGTTTTTGAATGCTTCAATAGAAACTAGTTCAGTGGTGCAGCCTGATGACTTCCTAACAATTGATGAATCATTGTATGGTTGCAGAACACAAATAGGTTTCCGTCAGTACAACAGGAGTAAGCCTGTTAGGTATGGCCTTTTGTATAAGTCTATCAGTGCTGTGAGATATCCCTTCACTTTCAGCACTGTTGTATATTCCGGCAAACCCATCGAGGGATCCGGGCCATTTTACGTAACAGGCACCCTAGCTACTGTGAAGGCCCTTATAAACCAACTGAAAAGTAGCATAGACCTGAGAGGACGAACTATAAGTTTAGACAGACTATATACCAGCATAGAACTGTTCGAGTGGCTCCTGTCACAGAGTATTAATGCCTTAGGCACAATCGATGCGGGTAGAAAAGGTATACCTTTAGAGATAAAGAATATTGCTGGAAAGCAAGATAAACTTTACGAGGTGTACTGGGAAAAAAAGGAAGGAAAACTTTGCTTGAACTCCTTCATCAATCACACAAAGAGTAAAGCTTTGCCCAAGGAACGTTTTATTGCTTAGCACGATATCACCCCTGTTGGCCATTACCAAAGACGATAGCCAAAAGAAGCCTGCAATCTACAAACTCTACGACTTTACTAAGGTTACACTGTGAACACAAAATCCCGAAGATGGACAGTAAACGCCTTCTCTTTTATCCTCGACCAGCACTGACCCTCGACGCCTAAATTCTTTTACATTTGGGTGGGATTTAGTTCAATCTCTTTGTACTCCTCAAATAGAGAAAAGGCAGTCAGTCAAGAATTTGCACAGCAGTATTGTGGCGAAGATGAACATTATACTTGGGAATCCGAAACCAGTTTCAGTGTTAGTAAGTAATGAACTTCATGCGTACACGTCAGAAAAACGAAAACGATGCGCACCATGCCTCGAGTCCGTCTATGGTAGTGGGTTTTCGGTGTCAGTTGGTAAACTCTCCAAGATCAGACATCAGTGTCAGCTATGCCAGAGTGGAACCTGCCCACAGCATTCTGTTCATGTCTGTTGCAACTGTTACAAGTTGCATACGTCATAATGATACAACACACCCTGTATATTTTCATTTGGGTGATAGTGATATGTATGTTTTATTTTTTGTTGTTCTTCATAAGCCAAATGTTAATATTCTTCTTGAAACGACTGGTAGGCTACTAATTGTTAACAAAATCAAATATTAATCGTAATTCTTTTGCTTGGCCCGGTACTGTGCACTGTTAACAAAGACTAAAGGTCTGCAGTGGGTTTTTTTAATATGCAAGGAATTTTGTTTATTTTTGTCTCCTGAAGACATAATATTATTACTGATGTTATTACTGTCTTTATTATTGTCACTTGCTATCCTCATCTTAGACAAGCTTTAAATGTCTGCAAATTTAGTTGTTCTTTTCGTCTTCATATACTACAGATGGGATGTAATTACTATTATTATTGCTGTTGTTGTTGGTAATATTAATAATAATGATTATTTATTATTAGTTTTATGATGATGATATTTGCGTCCTTATATGTAAAGGAAAATAATGTTTTGTGTGTGAAGTTTACCTTTTATGACAGTAAAATTTTATTTTGAAATAAGTTTTCTCATCTTTTTTCCCACTTGATATTTCAGTAACATAATTTATGTAATCTTAATCAGTGCTCATTATATAAAAAAAAACATGCTTTTTTACTGGAGATGGAGGGCTTTGAACAAAATTCAGTGATTGGATAATGTCATATTTTTTCTACTATACCGGCTGTACCTCAGTATAAAACGATTATATTGCAAGTATGAACAGTACGAACGTCTATTTGAAATTCACTAATATGATGCGATAAAACACTGTACTCACTATATTTGTTCATATGGGGAAATAAAAAGTAAAAACGCATATAAACGTGATGAATAGGAGAGGTAATATTTAATTCAACATAAAAAAAAATCTTGTTCAAAAAATAGTCATGCTGTGTTCTTTGGCCCTAGCATTGTCAGAAACACCAATGTCCTCTTGTACCAAGTGGAATAAATAACTCTGAAAGCACTAAAACCAGGATGTAACTAACGACAGCACCAGCATTTAAAGGTTATATAAGGTTATTCACAATATAACTAAAAACCATATGAATAATGTCTTCTCATACTGAATAAATATATATATATATATATATATATATATATATATATATATATATATATATATACATATATGTGTGCGTGTGTGTGTGTGTGTGTGTTTGTGTATACATGTGTGTATGTATGCATATACATACATACATACATACATACATACATACATACATGTATGTATTTATTCGCCATTTAGTTTTGGCATGAACAGAAACTGCTGGAGAGTAAGATAGCTATAGTCAATTCCATTCCATGCGTGGCCTCACCAACACAGGTTTTAGTTAGATGTGGGGTACGCATAGCTATCTCGTGTTCGGCTGCAATCAATGTTTCCGATATCTTAGGCATACTGTGATAAAGTTGCAAACTACTTCCTCAGTAATATTATATCCGAATGCTTATATTTACAAAGAACCTTCACTTTTGATAATAGAACAATACAAGCACACGAAAGACGAGCTTGTATGATGTATCAAATAGTCTACGCAGATCAAACGAATAAACGATGGTCTTTCAGTAACCCTTTTGTCTCACTGTTGGTAGCTAGAAAGACATCTGGCTGTGCGAGTGCGAGGAAAAGGTATTTTAATTATTTCTCGCATGCAAATTACGTGGGTAGAGGCAGTATTCGAAATGGCATGGAATATTGTTGTTGTGTATGAGGCATGAAGCTGTCTAGGGAAGGTAAAAGGAACAACCACTGCAACACTGGATGGAAGGCGATGCAGGACCATAGTATTCCAGTTTTCTATTCAGAATACTTTGCATATTTACATAACTTTTTATTGGACTTACAAATCTTTATAATAGCCCAATAACTGGGCAATTTCAGTAGTGTTTGGCCAAGTAACTTATCGAGCAAAAGTTTGAAATCTTATTGAGGCCCCGTCACCCTTTGCATATTGATGATATATATATATATATATATATATATATATATATATATATATATATATATATATATATATATATATATATTATACTGTATATATGACATAAAAGGCCAGCCTAGACTTTTTTTTTAAAGTAAGGCACTGGAAAGACTCTTAGATAGAATGAATAATAGTTACAATAAGAAAGTTTTTTGGCTACTTTGAAATGCATATGTTCCTAAAAGAAGGACAGTAAAATTAAATACCTGGTATAGGTCTATCGTTCGTTTGTCAATGCTCCGAGTTCTAGTGATTAGCATTTTTCAAGGTTGTTTTTCCAGTTTACTGACGTATATATAACTTTGCTATCATAATAAGGTTATTTCTACGTTGATGCAATGAAATCTACATGGAGTGAAGTTTGAATGATAACAAAATTTTTTTATCTGAACAGTTGGTGGACACAGGTCTACCTGTAGCGTGGGCTATACCAGGGAAAAAACAAAAAAATTTTGAAAGCTCCATCTTCTTTTGCGTTTGATACGAGTAGACTGATGCAAACTGTCAGGCTCATCTTTCTTGTGCTTGTAAGGGTATATTATTGATACAAATCAGCTTGTTTAAAAAATGTGAAGGTTCTTTTATATAATATAAACACTGAAATGTTCCTAAAGAAATAGTCTGAGCTAAACATGCTCAGTGTTACATCGTCACCCGTGGGTGGACTGATGATGATGAGCTGTGGCATACGACAGCGCATTCGTTTCCCAAGCATTTCCACAATGATCGTTAGTGGAATGGAATATAAAATTTAGGCCAAAGACCAAGCACTGAGGCCAAAGAGGTCATTCACTACTGAAAGGGAAACTGAGATTAGAAAGGCTTGACAGGTATAACAGGAGGAAAGCCTCGCAATTTGCACTATGATCGTTGGTGCCGAGTCAACCAGCTCCGTCAGTTTCAAAGGAAGTTCATGCAGTACGACATTTGGGCAACTTTCAAAGTCATTATATTAACACTCGGTTACCACTCATGATGTATCGATAGTGAATCTATGGTTTGCATCGTGGTATTTGAAAAACCTGAACACTTGCACCAGATAGGGTTAAGCTTGTTATTATACAAGTTGATCTTATCATCGAAGTCAGTTTTCAGACTGGGCACAAGTTCACATACATATAAATCGATGTTCTCATTTTTGTGCTTCAGTTCTGAGATGAATGATCCTAGGTCATCTAACACATGGTTTAGGTCCATCTTTTCAATGAGGTCATTTGAGCCGCAGTAAATAATGCACTCTGAAGGAATCCAGTGGAGCTTCTCGCTCTCCCAGCATCCTGCGAAATCCATGGTGGTATCCCTCATCGTTTTCACGGTGCAGTTGTCTCCCAGAAGTATATAGTCTTCTCATTATCCACCAGCGGCAGCATTTGATTTGCTGATTGCTGACTGCATTTTTCCTCCAAAGTCGAGATTCGGTCGTTTGGTCTGTTTATAGTTACATGAGCAGTCTTGAGCATGGCATTCAGTTCGTGAATTTCTGAATCTTTTGTGGACAGTTTTCCTTTAATGTCTTCCAGTTCACGAAGAACTTTACTAATGGAGTCCGACGAGGAATTTTCTTGTAGGTTAGGGGCATTGTCATTTCCTTTCGGCTGGTGAGTTCTCAGAATCAGTTCGACTAACTGTTTTTTAGTTTGCCACACCTTACTTATTCCCAAGTGACGACAGTCCTTTTGAAGTTCAACCTTCGTAAAGTTGTTGAGAAGACTCTCCCTACCTCGTAGGATTTGCCAAAGGATTTTCACTAACCAGACTTACATTTCCTCTCTCTCTCGGGCTATTAATTTCTACATTACCATCTGCAGGATGAATACCTCCTTCAGTGTTACTCATTTCAAGATAATTGCAAAAAGAAACGCCTCCTCAAGGGTTTATGACGTCAGTTAGACCCTAGTGCGCATGCGCGAAATTTGAAAAACCAGAACAGGGGACCCCTTTAGCTTATGGATATTGTTATTATTATGGAGAAATAAAGGCCAGTAACTAACCAAAATCCACAATACTACTGTCACTTTATCCACTATCACTTCACGTATCCGTCAATAGCCTTGAGGAGGAGGAGGAGGAGCACACTTTGCGCTGAAAAGCCGCCAAAAATTCCCAAAACGAGCAGCTCGCCAAAAGGTTTGTTGTTGTTGTTGATGATGATGATGATGATGATCATAGAGAGAGAGAGAGAGAGAGAGAGAGAGAGAGAGAAACACCAAAGCTGTTTTCTGTTGCTACCAAAATCAGTTTCCTGAGAGAGAGAGAGAGAGAGAGAGAGAGAGAGAGAGAGAGAGAGAGAGAGAGAGAGAGCGCACCAAAGATATTTTCTGTTGCTAACAAAACCCGTTTTCAGAGAGAGAGAGAGAGAGAGAGAGAGAGAGAGAGAGAGAGAGAGAGAGAGAGAGCGAGACCAAAGCTATTTTTATGAAACAAGCCCACCACAGGACCCACTGACTTGAAATTCAAGAAGCTTCCAAAGAATATTATTGAGGTGTTACTTTTAAAGAAGTAACAGAAGGTAATAGGAAATAAACAAAAATAAAAGAGTTATTAGAAAACAAAAAAAATAATAAATTAGATAAAAATATAAGTAATTTATAAGAAAGAGAATTGCTTGAGGGAAGTAATGCATTGCATCCTCGTGGAACCTTTGAGGTTCCAACAGCACAACCTCCTCCTCCTCCTCCTCCTCAGCAGGGAGAGAGACAGTTGTCCCACAGTCCTCCAGCGGTGTGTGGAGGAGGAATAAAGGACCTCTGGAGCTCTGGAGAAGTTCGACAGCGAGGCACAATTACACTAAGATTGATTTCGGACAATT
>JANJGK010009524.1:0-20893 GCA_039081455.1 Macrobrachium rosenbergii
TATATGTGTGTGTGTGTGTGTGTGTGTGTGTGTGTGTGTGGTGTGTGTGTGTGTATGTATACGTGACAAATACACTAACTCATTATTAACTGTGTCCAAACTTGAGAATTGTGATTAACTATATTAGCGTCTATTTCCCTTCTACCATTGTTGAACATCAGTGTTTTAGACTCCTGGAGATGCTTGACAAGGTCAGCTACAGAGTGCAGTACAGTCTAGTCCTGTCTTCTTCCATGTGCACCTTCCACCACAGTCCCTCTTGCATCCACATTTAGTCAATTCCCGGCAGGATTGAGAAATCGTTTCAAGTGTGGTCCATATAATTCTCCAGTTGCCATCCTCTTTCGTTCATCCCCACCTTGAAGGACATTGAAGTTCTTGAACACATTTAACATTATCCCCAAATATGACCTGCCCTGGGAGGCTGCTCTTTTTGCGTGGTCCCTTAGTGCATTTTTATTTGGCTGTTATGACCTCTGCTTCTGATCAAAGAGATCAGGTCTTGTCTAGTCTACTGATGAGGTCGTTACTAGACCTGTCATACATTAGAAATACAATTTGCCACAGTATTTGTAGATCAGACTCCTTCAACTTCAGATGGGTTGTGACCGAGTTTTACAAAAGTAGCTGAAACTTCATTGAGGATATTCCTATGTCTGCCAAGCCGTGTTTTTTCCTTTTCCATTGAAATCTGATACAACATCGCAACCCAGTGAAAGCATGGAAAAACAACATTCCTCTGGACCTCTCTGGCCTGAGAGTAGACGCAAGATCATGTATAGTAATCCACCTAGCGTGCTATCCTTTGCCAAAACGGACCCACATTTTCTCGAATCCATTGCAGTGAGAGAAGCGTCAGAGATAAGGCAATTACCACAATGTCTGTGTCATTTGCATCAATCATCAGAGACTTGTGGGCCCTCCTAAGTACAGGGGTGCCAGTTCCTCCACGTTTATGCTGGTGTAATTGGTACTCGTGAGGACATTTTCTAACCATGTTATCAGCAAGAAAATGGAAGAGTTCTGATTTGTTTGTGCTGTTACGAAAGGAAACTCTTCCAATATGACGGTGTCTTGCTCTTTATCTGTAACTCTCCTCCTGACTTCAGACTGGTCTTCTGGTACACATCAGAGATGATGTCAGTTCTCTTATGATTGTTGCTGTAGTGCTCTACCAAGGGAAGAATATCCTTTTTTGGCATATTATCGAATGTCTTAGGTGTTTTTGGAGTAACGGCATTCACCAGTGAGGCCCCATCAACAATGAGTACATCAGATTCTGGCTTGGACTCTGGAGTCTTGACTTTATCTTGGAGAATATCCACAAGATCTGACTTAGTACATGAGCACAGTTTTGCCATTCTTGGTGAGAGATGGAGGACAAGACTGGGTTGTTCATGCTTGAAATATTCTTGTAAATCACATCCTCGGTTTTGACATGAGATGAAAAGGCAGAAGAAACAGGTGACAATCCTCCTTAAGTAGCTTTGTCTTAGATTGGTTGCTTTGTCTTGGCCCTGCACTGAAAAAAATCAATCTTGTTCTTCTTGATTGGCTGGTAGAAATAATGACTATCAATCTGCATTTTATCCATAAAAGTTTTGAACTGTTTCTTTCCCTTCTCGAAATGGGTTGCAACAAGTTCAGCTGTAGAGGGTTCTGCTATGTCTTTCGTGTCAAGGGTCAGAAGATCTCCTGTCTCCTCAACGAATGGATTGCCCATTTCTTCTATGACTGTGGTGAGCCGGTGCACCTTCTCAAGGGATACCTTTTGAGCTGCTTGTGACTGTTCATGGTGGCGAGTACTTTTTCTTTATATCTTTACTTCCCTGTGCATAATTAGTTACAAACTGGCTTATTTCTGGTCCAGCCACCATCCATTTACGAAGAGCTGATGGGTGTCTGTAAGCCCTATTGCTTCCCCCGTCTCCTCTGATGATAACATTGTTCTGCTCATGAGCCAGGTCAATAGCCATTGATGAGAAATGCCTTCCAGATTTATGAACAAAAATATTTTCATTTTGGAACTGCCTTGCAACCTCTGGGTGTTGTCTCTCTAGGCTCATTATATCTCGAAGATGAACTGGAAGCCATCGTGCGTAATTGACGTTGTTGTTGACAAAGAAATACGATATTAGTTCCGACAGATTCACGATACAGTGCAAAGTTTCCTTCTCTAAATAAACGTACCATTGTGAAAATTGTCAACTCCATGCTCAAAATCAAAAGCCAAAGTCGAGAATGTGGACATTCTTTCTTGCGTGCATCGCACCACTTTTCTAAAGTTACGGATTCCTCTTCACTGTCTTTCTGCTCAGCAGAATATGCACTATAGGCTTTCTTCAAGAGCTTGAATAAATTGCATGCTGTAGTCTGATGGGCTTGGCGAGTCTTGGTGGCATTGGGTAGCAGATAGAAATGAATCTGCAGAGCCTATCTAATTTCCTTGGGGCTGATTAGATATCATCTGGGATACTAACCTGCAGTTTAGCTGATATTGAGCCCCATGCTGAGTTTCACAGCAGTGTCTGTCACCAGTGTGCCCTGGGAGTGAGCGACGGATACTCTCTTGGCTCTACCTCCATAGTTTAATTTAGAATTTTCCTTCTCATATATGAATAGTCTTTACTCTGATACTGAGCTTCACCTGCCCAAAGCAACTGGTTTTTTGGGTGTCAAAACCTTCCATTTTGCCCCATTGCTGTCTGCCAGAATCCCCCCCTGCCTCAGGAACAACAGTGTTGATTTGACTGCAAGATCGGCTCTGTAGTCTGCAACCCTTTGGGGACATTAAATAGACAGAAGGAGCTTATCCTCTTTGCCTTCCCTTCATTAATAGCCTTATTTAATAGCAAAGGTGGAAATAAATGGACAGAGATCGGTGTTTAATTGTTTATGGCTGTTTTTGTTGTGCTGGCGGCCATCTTGAAAAAAATGCGGGCCATATTGAAATTTTTGATAGCTAACACTTTTCTCAAAAAGTGACGTACATAGTATATTCACGCCAAATTTCATGTTATTATCGTTAAATGAATGATTCTGGGCAAAAATCACATGAAGCTGCTCCACTAAGCTCTGTTTGCCTTTAATCTCCAGCCGATTCGGAACTAATTGATTCACGGATTTCCGTTGGTGCTCTCCTGAGTACAGTGGGCAATGTAGTGATATTGTATTATTCTCTCGCGTTTATTGTTATTTTTTTATCATATAGTTCAGGTAAAATTCGTGTAACTTTTATAATGGGGCTCTTATATTCCTTCGTTTGAAGTGGTGTATTTTTTTTAATACAGAAAAATTTTAAAAATTCAAATTAGTCATACTATCTTTGCCTTTTACGGATATATCACAGGACATGAAAAGACTAAGTTGGGCACTTAGCTTCGTGGTCTTTCCAAGTTTATTGGCCTTCAGTTACTCGGCCATAAGAATGTTAATCAAAGGGATGGACTTCCCTTTACTGCTCTCATGACAAAATGCAGTGCATGCAGCTGTCCTGAATGCATTTATGTTTTCTGTTTCTGAACCTCAGGCTTGGACACTTACTGTTAATGGTTGTTGTGTAAAAAGGTGTTCTCTCTCTCTCTCTCTCTCTCTCTCTCTCTCTCTCTTGACGTAATGGCTACTGTTACTTATTTATGCTTAACGTATATTTCTTATGCTCTTAAAATATCAGATATCTCTCTCTCTCTCTCACTCTCTCTCTCTCTCTCTCTCTCTCTCTCTCTCTCTCTCTCTCTCTCTCTCTCTTGACGTAATGGCTACTGTTACTTATTTATGCTTAACTTACGTTTTTTCTTCTTCTTCGTTTTAACGTGCTTTTATACTCATTTTTATATGGGGTAAGCACGGTGCCCTTCTTTGAAGGACTTTGATGCTCTTAAAATATCAGATCTCTCTCTCTCTCTCTCCTCTCTCTCTCCTCTCTCTCTCTCTCTCTCTCTCTCTCTCTTGACGTAATGGCTACTGTTACTTATTTATGCTTAACGTATATTTCTTATGCTCTTAAAATATCAGATATCTCTCTCTCTCTCTCTCTCTCTCTCTCTCTCTCTCTCTCTCCTCTCTCTCTCTCTCTCTCTCTCTCTCTCTTGACGTAATGGCTACTGTTACTTATTTATGCTTAACTTACGTTTTTTATGCTCTTAAAATATCAGATCTCTCTCTCTCTCTCTCTCTCTCTCTCTCTCTCTCTCTCTCTCTCTCTTGACGTAATGCTACTGTTACTTATTTATGCTTAACTTATGTTTTTTATGCTCTTAAAATATCAGATCTCTCTCTCTCTCTCTCTCTCTCTCTCTCTCTTGACGTAATGGCTACTGTTACTTATTTATGCTTAACTTATGTTTTTTATGCTCTTAAAATATCAGATCTCTCTCTCTCTCTCTCTCTCTCTCAGTGTAAACTGGCACAATTTTTATGCTTAACTTTCCCCCCTTTTTTTTTCTACTCTTAAGACAGGGGAACTGTCTTACAAGCACAAGAGAATCTCCCAAAGCCGAAATAACATTCTCCCATAATAGCGGCTATTCGCGACATCACTTTGAAGATCTGTTTCAAAATATAAATGAAGTATAATTCAGTTACGGAACGAGCTGAATTAAATGTGAGATCCTTATCAATCGTCATATCCTTGCTGTTGATCTGATTAGAAATTATATTTTATTATCAACATAATTTTGACGGATACTATCCCATGCAATGTCCCATTTCCCTATGAGGAATTAGAATATACATAATAAGAATTCTATGGTAATTCTGACGGCGTTTTTCACAACAGTCTTGTTCTTTTGTGTATGTATCCATATCTACAGTGTAGCTTGATGTCTTGTGATACAGGTGTAATAGTGTAGTCGTTCCGGTAGAGTGTCTATAAGAAACTTTCCTCTACGTAATTTGTCTATAAGTATTACAGGAGGCATAAATATCCAACTTAGTGTAATGTTCTCTGATTCTTCTGCAGACTTTAATGGGTCTTCATACCTACATTCCTCTTTGTAGGACAACATACCTGCAGTCGACATAATCGCGAACACAATTGGAAAGAAGTATCAAGGAGTTGTTCATCTCAGTAGACTCCTGCAGGCATTAGGTTAGAGTTAGTCATAAAAAGATCGTCGTGTTTTCACTTGTAGGAAAGAATAGACCCCATTTCCCACATTCCTAAAAGGAGAAATCACCATAACACTACTGCCTCAATAATCTAATGGTAAACAAAATGTATGCATTCAGTGAAAAATCTTTTTTTAGAGACAATTTAGTGGTAATTTTTATGTTCTTAGATATAACTGTACCGTCAAAGATACAGATGATATGAGAGTTTTCCTTCGTCAACAAAAGGTTGAAATAAAACTTAATGTAAGGACCAAGAATATAGATTTACTTCACAGAAAGATACTTGACTGAATCAGGTAAATAAGTGTCTAAGGATAATGAAAATGGCTGTAATGATTGTCATCATAACATGAGAAAGAAAATGCTCTACACTGCCACAAGCCATTTCTCGTGATGAAGAAAAACGTCTTCTGACTGCCAAGGGGTCACTGGGGGCTGCTTCCGTTCTCTCAAAAGGTTCTCATCCGGGAAATGAGATTGAACTGAGTGGTGAAATCCCTGGAGAAGCTGCTGATACTTCCTCTGTGGTAGACAGGATCCTTCTCCATCCTATTCAGGACAATGGCTACAATGACAGCTTCTCTGGTGTCGTTTTCTAGACAGACTCCCAAAGGAAGGACTCATTGATTTAAAATCAGATAAACAGGAACTTCTGGAGTCTTCAGAGTACCTTACAACCTTCGTAAGTCTTTACGTAAATAAAGATAATAAACAAGAGCTTCAATTTAGGCAATATTATTCCATATTCAGTCATCAAACTATGAATGACAACTGCCAAGAAAAAGTTTCTTATCACAAATTTGATTATCATCAGGAGAGCGGTCCTTTTGAGCGCATCTAACCAAACCGATTGTATTTAGTCACGGTTATTTGTCGATCATGAATAATTTATCCACACTCTGAGTTAAATTTTATATAAAAAAAAACTAGTGTATTTTTCAAATAGTACTGACTTTTATAGAAGCATGTGCCTTTCATTTAGAAAATGTTAGCTTTTGATAAAATGTTGTAGCTGGATAATTGTTTATGATACAGGACATACCACACAAACCAGACATGTTCACCTTTCCCCACATGTGACGTCATGCCTCGGTTCCTGACTGCTGAATCATCTGGGGATGACAGCGCCATAAAGGCTGTTTTCACTGTCATGAGATGAACTTGGTCTGATGAGTCCAGGTTGAGAAACTGCTCCGAAGTGTTCTCCCGTTGGCACTCCTTCATCGACGAAGCTGGGGTTGTTGATGGTGAACATTGCAGGCGTTGCACCTGCAATGCAAGTCGATAGAGTTAGCTTCCGTGAGACAGGACAGAGCCAGTCAACCAGGAAATAAAAAAGAAAGAATAAGGAGATTCTAGGATGTAAGCTTGGAGTGGGACAATTTCCTCTTTCTCTCTTTCCTTTGAATCCTGTCCGTCTGGCTCATGAGAATGAGATCGCCTATTTGGCTACATGATGCTTTACATATTGACAGTCTGTATATTGATCAGTCCTCCCTTACTTGAACATTGATACCCGATGCTTTAAAGAAAATGCAGTTATAATGACCACCACGCATTGCAACTCTGCTTTCGAGAATGCAAGGCATAAGGATAAGATTGCTAGCCTTACACCCTTTTCTTGACCCCAGCATTCACTTGTATACCATTTTCAGCAGAGTTAACTGATGTGTGATAGGCAGGCAACAAACTATGAACCCAGCTGCCTTTTGAAAAGAGCTATACAACTTAGCTATGGTGGGAGCTGACTGGTACAGCATCCGGTTCACATCTGCTATTTTGTCGAATCTCTCTTGACCTGCCAACCACCAGTCCACTGAGAAGATCTGTTACTGTTCTGAGAAAGGGCTTGGGGCTAACAAACTCACCCCTCAAGAACTGCTGAGAGACCGGAAGGCTGTACATTTCAGCCCCTACCCCTCAGCACAAGAAATCCTTACCTCCAGTTGGTCCTTCGTTCCTCCTCTTCCAGAAGAACCTGCATCCCAAGAAAGATCCCAGAATGACCGCAGAGGTTACTACTACTCCTATGGCGATGAAGAGTGTGGTTGGGGGTGGGGGGGCTGCATCTGAAAGGCCTGTGTTTTATCAGTATATGACGGTACAACAGTATTGTCTCATCCTTAGCTCTGACACTCCAACAAAGAACCCAGCTGACAGACTTACAGTACACATAAAGGAAAGCTGCATTCTCGGCCTCACCTCGTCGAAGAGACGCTCTGCAGGGCTCACTTCGCCTTAGTTTATTGTCCTGAGAGTATCAATAATCATGTTTTGGCTGTGCAGCAGTCACTCAACGTAGCTGGCTCTAAAGTATCACTCACTGAACTCAAAATTATAGTTCCTTGGACGCTGGGGTTGTAACTGTCCCTTGGCCTCCTGAGATTAACTTTTTCCCTACAGTCAGACATTCAGTCTTATCTCCACTGGATTTCAGCTGTTCTTTTTTCATTCATTTAAGATTTACGAAATAAGAGTAAATGTTTACAGTCACATTATGTAATGAATCGCACAATGGCTTCACCTCAAAATAAGGTCAAAACAAGAAGAGAGTGGCAAAGTGCTCTCTGACTCAGGTATGGATGCGTTCTTTTTATAAGCAGTCATTTACAACTTCAGTTCTCTAGAAAGTTTATGGGAGAGTGGAAAGTTGAGGTTACAAACGAATACCTTCGGAGCGATAGATTACATGAGGTAAATAAAATATATGCTGTTGTAAAAATACTGTACTATATTGATATGAACACGCAAAACACAAACACGTACACACCTGTTGACTTCAAAGGGACGGGAAACACTTGGAAGTGAACTTCCGCGTTGCTTATCATCTGCAAACGCCGTCCTTTCAGGCCTCTGGTACTCAGGCGCTGAGAATCACCTCCATAAAGGATCCGCTGAGAAACGAGAATCAATGAACATTTACCCCGTATAGCGTGTTTATCGGAAACGGAAAAGAACTTAACAGGAAACTTTTTGTGAATTTCATGTCCTCCAATTTCTGAAGGTGAAAGGAAAACGGAACTTAAAATAACGTTAACCATAACAGTTAGTGAAACATTAACTTATTCTAGTGCATCATCTTACCAGACAGACTTGTACAATGGGCTATATACCAAATAATGACAAACTTACCTTGTCATTTATGCAGATAATTGACCAATCTTCTGATGCATTTATGTTGAGAAATCTTGATGTTTGCTGTTCGGGAAACAACTTGAATTAAATTCTGAGTTCTCGGCTGTGATTGTTCCAGACAGCCACCCACACTCCATCTTCCTCGGGAAGGTCAAGGGAGACTTCTTCCCCAGGAGTTGCCGTCTTCAGGTCATCTGAAGAGGAAAATAATAGACTGTGTGTTTGCAACCTAATAAACAGGCTGCATATCAACCCCTATTTAGCACAGACCTGACTGAAAATCCTACTGAAAGGAGGGGGGGAAATGGCATCTTCGCCACGGGGAAGAAATAGGTCCTTCTGGTGACTGATGAGAAATATTAAATCGGGTGAGAGGGAATTAAATTCTAAACACTAGGAACATCGTCTAGTTAACCTTTGTATGCGTGGCCCAGTGCGTGCATATATATGCAAATGCATGCATTGTTTACTGCCAAGTTCTGGCCTGTGATTTCCTTAGTACTTCCGTTCATTTGTGCAATTGTTTGTCATGATGTTTCTTGAAAGCGACTCTAGGTTTTACTGGGGTACCTCAGGGCCAAAGCTTTTTATTATTTCAGTGCACAGGTTAAGGGTATTTCCATTTACTTGCGTGCGTTCATCATTATCTTTTATTTTGTTTATTATCTTTTTTTTGTGATTTCGGTTCCTGTCAATTCAAGCAGAGGAAGGTCAGACATTAAACTGGAAATGGCACTGGAGTGACTCAGGACTAGATGAGAGCTCTACAGAAGGAATCCGAAAATGGAGCCACTAGGTACAGAGGTGATTTTCAGTAGCTTCCTAGATATATTGCCCTGGGTAAACTTCCTGTCATATGGAAGTTTATCTAGACGTGAAGTAGTTGTTGGATTGTTCATTCTATAACATTTTGATTCATGAAACGAGAGTGATAAACACGAATATGATGCAGGAAAAGCTGACTTAAATTACAGTAGGCAGAAAGAGACGCTTGGCCATGTTTTAACGTCACGTGGGACTCCTCCTCTGCTCTGCGTGAGACACAGAAACAGCATAGGTGACGAAAGCTTACTCTGTAATAAGATTAAGAAAGGTTTTGCTTTTCATGCTTTCACACAATATATGTGAATCCATGAATCACTTACGAACGCGTCTCCGGAGCACTGAATAAGAAAGAGCAGCGACTTACGATCTTTGAGAGGTAACGTCATCATTTGCCACTGAACCAGTTCTCTACTTAATACGACGAGATGTCTCATATCAAGTTCACCTGCTGGAATTCGGAAATGCTCCAGGTTGGCGCTTCTTATCACCTGGAAGGGAACATTTAGATCAGAGGCAGAATATTAGAAGCTCTTTCATATTTTGTGGTAGGGCCAGTAATGTACTTATGTGCATACAAAACTCCCCTTCAACCCACAAACACACACGCATCACATGCTTATAAGCACTCATATATATAAATATATATATATATATATATATATATATATATATATATATATATATATATATATATATATATATATATATATATATATATATATATATATACATTTTGGGAATGAGGGAGAGAGTTTATGAAGGGGCGAATGAAAACCCACAGTTCTAGTAATTAAAACAATTGAAATGAACTTTATTTTTCTCTGTTACGTTACGGATGTAAAATCGGGTGAGGTTGCTTGGAAAGAAGTTCCATTCGTCGCAGTATACATATATACATATATATATATTTATAAATAAATGTAATAACATACATATATATATATATATATATATATATATATATATATATATATATATATATATATATATATATATATATATATATATATATATATATATATATATATATATATATATATGTGTGTGTGTGTGTGTGTGTGTGTGTTGTGCGTATTCCTACAAAATTGGCAGTGAGGCTAAATTAACTTGTTTAGGTTGATTAAAATTCTTGTGAAATTCTCTCTTCTTTTACAACGAAAGTACATTAAATATCATTATACGACCGGAGCTCACCTCCTTTGACACGAGGAGAAAGGGTGTCCACTGTGATGTCCATTCAAATGATTCCAACTTTCCTTTGAGTATTTTTTTTCCTAGGGAAGAGATTATGTACTTGATATGTGGCCATCTGTATTCAGTCCTGAAACCTACGACGATATTGTCACTGCTCGGCAGACGAAACACTGTTGATTGGCCCTGAGAAGTATTCCGGACGGCCGATTCTGCAGAGGAATATTAACAGAAATAAAGTTTACAGTAACTTTGCTGGTCAAAATAACAGTAATAATAATACCCATTGACTTTGCAATTCAAAATATGTTTATCGAATGTTTTATAAAGCTCTCAAGAGGAAAGTCTTGAAGTTTGTCCGTTAATCTTTAGATATAGTTGCATGTCTAAATATAGGGTCATGCTGGAGTTTCGACAAGGTCATCGACGATGAGGCAAGAGCCGAGGAAAGAATTTTGATTTTTTGGCAGCTGGACTTTTCAGTTTGTATGAAACTTTCAGCATCCTACTGGGGGACTTCCTGTGCAGGCTTCTCAGTAGATATTGTGGCTGGTACAGATTTTGACACCTGTGAATTAGATTTCTCAGCACACTGTTTTAGGGTGTTCTTCGTTGCAAATGTCGGACACTTAAAACAGGTTTACTTTAATGTTATGTGCGGTATAATACTAGGGATAATTGGCATTTAGAGGATTATTATAATCTAGAAACAACATATCTATCGTCTAAACAGACTTTCTCATGTGAGAGTTAATTATACTGTAATTGCAATTTTCCAGTGAAGTACGAGTTTCTGCTGTCTTAAGAAGATCGCATACCAGCACCATCTGTTATCATAGTGCCAAAACGTACATGTGAATAAATAAGCCTAGCAACAGCATGGCTCACTTCAGAGAAAGACTGAATATATCTGCTGCTCTTCCAGAAACTAAGTGACGCTGACTAAGAATCTGCATATACGGATGCGGGAAAGGTTCCAATAATGTATGTGGGGCATGAATGTTATTGGCCATTAAGGTGAAACTGATAGTTCTAGAAGTCTCTTAGAATGAGGCTTAACATTACTTAGTATTCCAGTTAAGGTGCATTGTAGGTTTTTGATATAAACTGAAACATGCAACAGAGGCACTGATGGGGAAAGGACAGTATTTGTTTAGATGATGAACAGGGTTTATGGACAAGGTGTTTGGTATGAAACTGGAAGGGGGAAGTTGAGAGTAAGTGGAAAAGCTGTGCGCAGCACACAAGGACCTAGAAAAAGCTGATGGCAGACTCAACACAGCCAACTTGTAAGGTGCCGAAGAGGTGTGGTATAGAAGATAAGTTATTGGGAACACTGAAAGTTTTCCTAATGAAAGTAACCTATGTGCCAAAATATGTGGACTAAAGGTTGGCTGGGCTGATGTAAAAGTGAGCCAGAGACAAGAGCGTGTCACGTTCCCATTGCTGTTGATGAGTGATTCGACGAGGCAGAGATAGATAATTGGAGGTAGGTGCCAAGGTATGGGGTAAGGAAATGAGTTGTGAATGAAGTGTAGTGTGGCTCGTGCTTGCAGGTGATACTGTATTGATTGGGGATGGTGAAGAAAAATTTACACTGACTGAAAAATTCGAGAATGTTGAGAGCATATGTGAACAAGAGGGTTTTGATTGCAAATGTAAACCAGGAACATAGAGTAATGGAGGAAGAATGGAAGTGACTGATTTATAACCCCATTGATAAGTAAATTTGATAGATAACTGCAGGATAAGAGAAGAGGCAAGCCACAGATAAGGTGAAGCAAAAGCTAGCAGGGTGTGCGCAAAGCCTGAGAAAAGACGTGGAGTGCATATGGAAGCTATGGTGATTATGTGTCAAGGGTTGATGACCAACCCTTCTTTATATAGAAGTAAAATGGGGATGTAGAATGTGAATGACGGGAAAAAGATAGAAGACTTTGAGATTAACTGGCTGCGTGTTGTGTGTGAGATAAGAAAAACTAAGAGAGTGAGAAATTTAGAGATGTGTTGAGGCAGTTAAAAGGTTAGCATAGGTGAAAAGGGGGATCAGAGTGCTTTGATCTGGTTTGGTCATGTGGAAAGACTGGAGAGTGACAGGCTGGTGAATGAGTGTAAAACTGTAAGTGTTGAGAGGAAGGAGGAGAGGAATCCTTGAAAAATGTTGGAAAGCTGGATTTTAAGCCGAACTGGGCAGGATGGGTCTTCATATGCAGATAGCCTGGGAGTGGTAGCCATCTATAGAGTTCGGAGTATGGCTGATGAACCTTCTATGTTGGTATATGAATATGTGATGTCGTGGAAACGTTCTGCACTTGGGGCTTCATCCGTTAAAGAACGACTGTGGCAGTAGCCCTTATCCCGTACATCTAATCTGTCGATGACGTTTCTGGACAGAGCAAGAGTTCCTAAAGCCAGTATCTAGGGAGGATATCCTGCCCAGGAGGCAGAACGCCCCACGCAGGAGAGTCACTCGAAGCATGAGAAGGATTTCATGACAATAACGCCCAACACATTTACACAAACACAGAATATGAACCAGAGAGAGAGAGAGAGAGAGAGAGAGAGAGAGAGAGAGAGAGAGAGAGAGAGAGAGAGAGAGGAAAACAAAGAGAAAATATGAACTAGAGAGACAGCGAGAGAATGTGTGTGTGCGTGAGAAAAACAGAGAGAGAGAGAGGGAGAGAAAGAGAAAGAGAGAGAGAGAGAATATGAACAAGAAAGAGAAAGTGTGTGTGAGAAAAACAGAAAGAGAGAGAGAGACAGACAGACAGACAGACAGACAGAGAGGAAAACAGAGAGGGGGAAAGAGAGGTGTTTTGAAGGTAAATAGTAAATTCGATAATAAACAGTATTAGGACTTAATATTATATTTATATATATATATATATATATATATATATATATATATATATATATATATATATATATATATATATATATATATATATATATATATATATATATATATAATCAGTAAACTACAAACGTCGTTTAATATCCAATTCGCTCTACCTCGGAAATAATATATTTTCACGTATGTTACCGAAGGGGAATTTTTTTAGTTGATAATAAGTTCGCCGTCCCGTGGGTTCGAACCAGCGAAGGGCAAGAACTCAGGACTACAGGGATGCATTTTAACCCACGCGGTATTTCCGAGGTAGAGCAAATTGGATATTAAAGGACGTTTGTAGTTTACTGATTAAATATGAATCACGGTGATGTGATAAAAAGTCATATATATATATATATATATATATATATATATATATATATATATATATATATATATATATATATATATATATATATATATATATATAGTCACGATGCGTATCAAGTACCTGGTTATTACACAGCTAATCTCAAGATTCAAAAATATACCTCACTTCAGCCAGATACCTGAACTCTCATAACATTAATCGTTACGACTGAGTACTCTAAAGGTAACAGTGATCCCTTAAGAAAAAACTTATTTATCAATCACTTGAAAAATCAAACTAAGTCTATCAGAATATGTGTGAGGTATCAAAAATTAAACTAGAAATCTTCTAGAGTAGAAGGGCATCACTCCATCAAAAAACTCTAACTGTCTCCCTGGTCTTAATTCACTTTAGCAAAACTAAAACAACAAAACATGTTTATCACTTTGCCTTATGCACACACAATCCATGCTATTCACTGGTGATCAATAAATGAAACACTGTTTTTTCTAAAAACATTAACTACAAAATTTATTTTTAGATTGAAAGTTTATAATTAGAATTCACAGTTAATTAGAATTCACAATCTGAAAAATTTACCTTTACTTGAAATTAACACAACACTCAATTAATTCTTGGATTAAATTATGAAACAAAATTAATTCACAAAAACTTTATCAAGAATTTAAATTAATCAAGCAAAATTTAAACTATCAAGAATTACTCAAGATTTAAAATAGAAAATCTTACCACATGAGATATCAAAATCAAATATGCAATGTTAAATTACGTATGCAATGTTAAATTACCAAGAAATATTTAAAATGCTATGTAAATAAATGTTACATCACCAACACAAAAAAATTTGAAAATATAAAGAGATTGTAAATAGAAAATCACACAAAAATACACAAGATTTATCAATAATGAGTTCACTGGTTCAAAATTTCCTAACTTATCATACCATGGTATCAATAAGTAAAATTTCCCGTTACCTTACACAACTTGTGAAAACTTCTGTAAATCACTTGCTGCAGCTGCGTTACACAATACACACTTTTTTACCTGGCGCCGTTACGAACTAAATAACTTTGCTAAATTCAGATCTCAAAAGTTAATGTTAAAAGTGACCACAAAAAATTACGTTAAAAGTAATCTCTTCCTAATTAGGAATGAGAGAGAGAGAGAGAGAGAGAGAATCAACTTCACTGGTCTCAGAAATCAGAATGAAATAGATTTTAGGATTCCAGTAATACGTGAAACAATTACATGATGTCATTAAAGCATTTTGGGTGCGAGATACAAAAGGGAAGTTCTAGAAGAAAGTTACGTCTTCCCAGCAAAACGTTTTGAACGCAGTCTTCAAGTGGCATACGTGACTCGAACAACGCATGTAACAACATGAAATCACTCGTCTCGAGCCCGTATGGGACGAATCGGCGTTTGTTTTCGCAAGCTGTCATCAATAACCCCAAAACAAAGCGCTCGCTCTTATCTCAACTGATGACAATTGAAATGAAACAAGCCCTGGTGGACACACACACACGTGTTCACATACTACGCTTTTACCAAGAAAGATATTCGTTCTAAATTACGTTACTATTAGAATTATAATAACAATTCTAAATTACGTTATCAAGTAACTTAATCAAGTTCTTTTGAGATCTGATGCCAAACTAAATATGACACTTCAACGATCATTATCATTAAACATAACACATGAAAAAAGTAAATATGTCAAAATTATAGGAGGATATACCTATTACAAGGCAACATCATGAAAATATATGTATATATATATATATATATATATATATATATATATATATATATATATATATATATATATATATATATATATATATATATATATATATATATATATATATATATATATATATATATATGGTATATATACAAAAACATGAAGGTGTGGCCTTAGGCCTCCGATGTTAAGGAGGTGGCGTTTCTTAAGAAGGAGGAGATTGACCAAATTCCCTAGTGGTTTTTGGCCTCATTAGCTCCCGTTTGGCGATGGATCTGGCGGTCGCGTTTCTTGGGTCATCTTCTTCAAAAAGGGTGCGAGGATTAAGGTGTCAATGGCGTCCGATTTCCAATGTCCTCCTGACAGGTTCATATTGTTGGTTTGATTGATGATAGCAGATTCCAGCATCTTTCTTTTGTACGGACAGCTACTCTTGAAAACCAACTCCGCCCCACTCCAGTTAATGACATGCCCTGTATTTCTAATATGTAGGAAAATTCCCGAACTCTCCGAAGCGTAACGTACTGATCTTTTGTGCTCTGTTATTCTTTGCGAGAGCGATCTACCTGTCTCGCCTACATAAATGTCATATATATATAATATATATATAATATATATATATATATATATATATATATATATATATATATATATATATATATATATATATATATATATATATATATATATATATATATATATATGTATATATATGTATATATATGTATATATAATATATATATATATATATATATATATATATATATATATATATATATATATATATATATATATATATATATATATATATATATATATATATATATATATATATATATATATATATATATATATCCATATCCATATCCCCCTTTATGGCTAATTTCTACAAGAATTCAGACAAAGAAATACAGATAGGAAATTGCGAATCTGTCTCACCTGACTGAGCAGAGGAGGTCAGAGAGAACAGGAACAGAAAGACGAATAGACGAGAGGCCTGTCTCATCTTCTGAGGAGTTCCGACGGACAAAGTCTTCCCGACGATGGCACCAGATCTCCCAGGAAGCTTCACGGGGCCTGTCTAAACACTCCCGATCTCAAACTTCGAAATTCCCTCGGGAACGCGAGGATTCCAACACTTGCACACAAGGGAAGGCAGACTTTCAAAATGAGCATTGCGTGCTGGCGTCCTGGCCGCTGAGCCTGACGTCACATCAGCAGGAAATACTCGAATATGTTAAAGGTTACAAATCGTCCCGAGCTTGACGAAGCGGCGGAAGCCATTTTTTTCCCCAATCCGAGATAATGGTCTTCAAGATTTTGGGGATTCAGAGCTTCTAAACAGCTCATCTCTTGAAGACATTTGGTTTGAAAATGCGACAACGCTGATAGCTGAAGTTTTGATGCTACAAAGAATAAAAAACTGAGTCACTTTGGTTGGGAAACTTAAAAAGTTAAACAAATAATGGGTTACGCCGGTTCGTGAAATAAACAAGTGTAAAATGCGACGAAGTTTCTTCGGCGCAATCGAGTTTTCTGTACAGCCGCTACAGCTTATAATCAAGGCCACCGAAAATAGATCTAACTTTCAGTGGTCTCGGTATAATGCTGTATGAGCCGCCGCCCATGAAACTTTAACCACGGCCCGGTGGTGGCCTATCCTATATCGCTGACAGAAGCATGATTATGGCTAACTTTAACCTTAAATAAAATAAAAACTACTAAGGCTAGAGGGTTGCAATTTGGCATGTTTGATGAGTGGAGGGTGGATGATCAACATTTGCAGACCTCTAGCCTCAGCAGTTGTTAATTAAGATCTGAGGGCGGACAGAAAAATTGCGGACGGAGAGGCAAAGCCGGCACAATAGTTTCCTTGTACAGAAAACTAACAAGGACGAATTACTGTGTGAAAATCGTGATTTGATTTATTGCATTTTAATACATTTTTGTCTCTTTATTAATTTTTTTTTAACATTTGACTTATTGCATTTTAATACATTTTTGTCTCTTTCTTAATTTTTTTTTATGATATTTGACTTGTTGCATTTTAATTCATTTTTGTCTCTTTCTTAATTATTTTTTAATATTTGATTTATTGCATTTTAATACATTTTTGTCTCTTTCTTAATTATTTTTTTTAATATTTGACTTGTTGCATTTTAATACATTTTTGTCTCTTTCTTAATTATTTTTTTAATATTTGACTTATTTGCATTTTAATACATTTTTGTCTCTTTATTAATTATTTTTTTTAATATTTGACTTATTTGCATTTTAATACATTTTTGTCTCTTTATTAATTTTTTTTATATTTGACTTGTTGCATTTTAATACATTTTTGTCTCTTTATTCTTTATTCTTTCTGTATTTTCCCTTACCTCCCCTTACTTCTTCCTAATGAACACCTTAATATTTTTAGAAGCATGAATTCCGTGTCAATGGCCCCTTCGGTGGGCTTGTTCCGTATGAACAGAGTTCTTCATGTTCTTATTAGTAACAGTAATAATAGTGACACTTCGCTTCGTTTTTGAAGCGAGCAAAAGTGAGGGCTGGAGGAAATGATCTTGACCAAGAGTCAAGGGAAAAGCCCCTTGACACAGGCGAAGGATTTAGGGCACGACGACAAACGCTCACACTCTGCAGCATTTTGTTCCTTTCATTTCTCAGTTTCTTGTAACAGTCTCTGTTCTGTATGAAGAAGACATTTGAAGAGCGCGTTTGAATCCGAGTATTTGGTGGAAAACCTTTTTTTTTATGTTTAGTTTGTGGGCATCTCTTTTTCTTTATAGACAAACTCCATTGAAATTTCTCTCTGCAGATTTCTTCTCGTTTTCTGGGCATCATCAGGTCAAGGCCGAGACTGGACGTTCACAGGTGATACGCATTTCCTTTCTCTTTGTTTCTCTGTCTGTCTCTCCTGTCACAGTATCGAGTTAGTAGAACAGTAACAAAGTTCACTAAACCTCGGCATGAAGTACACCCGAGGAGAATTATAAATGCTAAGTGCTTCGTCACTGTTGGGAATCGAGCGCTTAGATTCGTTGTCTGACCACCTCCACCATGACAGCTGACTGGGAAGTGTTACTGGGGTACAGCGAATTGGATGTTCAAAGACATTTGTGGCTCAGTATTTGGGAATATAAAATTATGTCGCCGTGTATGGGACAGAAATTCTTATATATATATATATATATATATATATATATATATATATATATATATATATATATATATATATATATATATATATATATATATATATATATATATATATATATATATATATATATATATATATATATATATATATATATATATATATATATATATATATATATATATATATATATATATATATATATATATATATATATATACATACATACATACATATATATACATACATATGTGTGTGTTGTTTTGATGGAATGTCGCGGCATTAAGAGAAGCCCAGACAAGAGAAATATATATATATATATATATATATATATATATATATATATATATATATATATATATATATATATATATATATATATATATATATATATATATACATACATACATACAGATGTGTGTGTTGTTGTTTTGATGGAATGTCGCGGCATTAAGAGAAGCCCAGACAAAGATTTTTTCTAATTGTGTTGATGACAATCTAGGTGATTTATCAAAACCTGTTTTTGTTTAAGAAGGTTTGGTGTACAGCTCCAGTTGAATACGGAATATTAGAGGTGAGGGAATTGTCGAGGCACTGGTCGGCTTCTTCACGAAGTTTGGTATTCCCAAAATGATTGTTCTGAGTGACCGTGGGACCAAATTTACAATCAGATAAATTGCCTTCCTCAAGGGAACGATCCAAGATGAAAGAGCTGGAATTGAAAGCTCTTCAACTGCAGTCTGAAGAGAGAGCGAAGGAAAAGGATCATGGTATCCAATTGTTAAAATTTTACTGGTTAGCTAATACCAGTAACAATCACGGCGATCATACATTCAACTTATTAGGTGCCCTGGAACTTGTTCCCTTATGTAATGAAGAAGACGTCCCTGGATTTTTTATTTCTTCAGAAAGGATTGCTGAAGAGTTAAAGTGGCCTCGCTCGGGGCATTGGGCCACTTTGGTTCAAGTCCGAGGAAGTAGATACTTTCGAAAAAATGAGGGAACTGATTTTGACTGACGAGTTTGAGAGTCTGTGTCGAGAGAGTTAAAGATTCTTTTTGAAGGAATTGAAAATTGATTCTTGATAAGGTGACAGAGACAAGACTCGGTAAAGAAGGACTGTATCACGAGGAAGTTATCTCCACGAAATGCAAATAATTTTCCGAGAAAGTCTTATCAAAAACAGGTCATCTGAGTTTGACAAAGATGAAAGCGTCAACAGTGGTGTTGATATTAGCAGAAACGGCAGCGTAGAGTCACGTAGCTACGTGAATAGCAGTAGGAATGGTGATGGTAGCAGATGTAGAGAAAATTGGTGTGACAGGAAGGAACATAGGAAAGCGAAATGCTGTGCCATGAAGAATTACCTGTAAAAGAATAAGGAGCCCGTTAATGTTGATTCTGTGGCGAAGGCGCCAGAGAAAATGGTGGATACAGAAAAGAAGTGACTGGAATTGCCAGATGTGCATCAAATGGGCCTGTTTGCAGCGAAGGTACCAAACGGACAGGACCCCAGAGTAAAGATTCTACATGACTGTGGTGCAGCACAATCTTTGATTTTAAGAGAGTCTCTGCCGGATGGGTCTGAATTTTCAAATGATTTGGTAGTTCTGGGAAGATTTCCTAACATGATTGCGTCCTATCTCTCAAAATCCACGTATTTAGAAACTGATTATTATAAGGATACGGTATATGACTGGCTGTGGTTGACAGTCTACGTATGTCCGGTGTTGACTTGGTATTCGCTGATGACTGAGTTTTACATGACGAGTGTTTGTGTATTTGGCTCCATTATCGTGCAGACTTTTGCTGACCTCATTACAGCAAGACAGCACAATGGAGATTTTCTACAGCTTGGAGGCCTTGCTGTGTCTGAGCCCCCCACCCGTCTAGTTCCTCTGTAATGCAGAGGATGTTGATGGCGTTCCTCTCTGCATGACGACGTGTTTGCAGCTTAGGACCCCTGTGTTTACTAAGGGGCGTCTCCTGTGCCTCGGATAGATGCCTTTCCTGTGTGTTGTGAAGGACACTGCCTCTACACCTTTTCATCCCTGGGCTCGCCTGTTGCCCTTGGGAGAGCTCATGATCTTCTTGCCACTAACCTCCCCAAGAGTTGTAAAAATGCCCCACTCTGTCTTGATGGCCGGTAGGGATATGAACTCAGTTTCTTCTTTATTGTTTCAGGGCTCAGTAGAAAGAGGTCATTTTCCTTCCTCTTCCTAGAAAGTGCCTCTTTGCTTATTGTGCAAAAGAGTATATTTTAGGTAAACAGTATTGTGAAACCTTATCCAGTTATTTTTGTGGGGCTATTTTGTAGAAAATACTTGAGTTTGATTAGTATATTTTTCGTTATATTTGAATGTTTTTCTGTGTTTTGACTCTGTCGGAGATCAAGGCCCTTTGGCCTTAAATTAACCTTTGTGACATTGGTCATAAAATGAAAATAACCTGTTCCTGACATTAATATAATAGTTATGATTAAAGCTCATAACAATATAATTATATATA